>CAUYLG010023515.1:0-36461 GCA_963573385.1 Cacajao melanocephalus | reverse complement strand
TGCACAAATAAAATTGCTGCTTAGGCACAGCCTATTCAGTCCTCCAGACCCCATCTGTCTGTCTTCTTTATTTCCCGCGCGCTCTTCTCCTTCCAGGTTGGGACCCTCTTGCTGGCCAAGAGCCTCCCCGGCAGACGTGCCGTTCCCGACAGAAGACCAGCAAATTCCAAGTGGGATTTAAAAAACTGAAATATATATTCTAGTCCCAACATAATAAAATGACGGAGCCTCAAAGTCAAATGAAAAACAGAAAGCCACTGAAGAGAAAGACTACTTTCTTAGAAAAGACAGCTACAGTGTCAGATGACTCACTAATAGCAATGATGGAAGCCAAAAGACAGTGTAATGATACCTTCCAAATGCTGATAGAAAATAATTGTCATTCCAAAATTGTGTTTCCAGCCCTAGTTTTGAAATTACAAAAGTAGCCACTACTAGCATGAAGGATCTGCTTCTGTAGGATTTGGTGACTTATATTTAGGGTCTTTATATTATATATAGATAAGCACTTTTCTCTTTCACTGTGGGAAAGGTTTTTCCTGATTGTATCTCTGTTTGCTCTTCAACCCATATGTTCAACCATTTTCTTATTTCTTATATGTCTTTAGGCCTTTTTGGAGACTTCATAGCACTTGAAATGGCTTTAGCCACAGGCATTTGTTTTATTTTTGCAGTGCTGTCTCTGTTGGTCTGCAGTGTGTATCCGTTTATGCCTGTTGCTCAGGAGATACCACGTGTTTTCTCATTTCTTTCAAAAGGCTTTATTTCAAGCTACTCTTTAGTACTTAATTCTTCTCATGCACTGCTTGACATTTTAAAATCAGGACACATAGGCATATTTAGGAAGTTAAGTGACTATGTATATTTTATATGTGTATAATATATATCATAAGCTACATGTAATCATATAATTGATATCTGTAAATGTCTACAATGTGAAAGAATGGCAAGACAAACTTATGAGATAATACACACAGTAAATTGAGGTAGCTGGTAGGTGTCTGAGGGGGGTGTGTGTGTGTTCCTTTTGTGTATTATGTGGTTCAGTTCTGATGGGCACAGGTTTGTGTGTTCACCTGGTGTTTCTTATGGGCACAACTGCACATCAGCCAGTGTGATACTTGCAATATGCTCAGATTGTTTCCAAATGTGTCAGTCATGTGCAAACAAATTTGCCTTTTCAAAACAACTTGGACCAGCAAAACTATTTTCCCAGTCTGTATTGTCTTTTAATTTTCTTTTTCTTATTTAAAAATTATTTACTATACCTTAAGTTCTGGGATACAGGTGCAGAATGTGCAGGTTTGTTACATAGGTATACATGTGCCATGGCGGTTTGCTGCACCCATCAACCCATAATCTACATTAGGTACTTCTCCTAATGCTCTCCTTCCCCTAGTCCCCTACTCCCTGACAGGCTCTGGTGTGTGAGGTTCCCCTTCCATGTGTCCATGTGTTCTCATTGTTCAACTCGCACTTAAGAGTGAGAATATGGAGTGTTTGGTTTTTGGTTCCTGTGTCAGTTTGCTTAGAATGATGGTTTCCGGCTTCATCCATGTCCCTGCAAAGGACATAACTCATTCTTTTTTATGGCTGCATAGTATTTCATGGTGTATATGTGTCACATTTTCTTTATCCAGTCTACCATTGATGGATGTTTAGGTTGGTTCCAAATATTTGCTGTTGTGAATAGTGCTTCAATAAATATACGTGTGCGTGTGTCTTTATAGTAGAATGATTTACAATCCTTTGGGTATATTCCCAGTAATAAGATTGCTGGGTCAAATGGTATTTCTGGTTCTCGATCCTTCAGAGATTGCCACAATGTCTTCCACAATGGTTGAACTAATTTACACTCCCACCAACAGTGTAAAAGCGTTTCAGTTTCTTCACATCCCCTCCAGCATCCATTGTTTCCTGACTTTTTAATGATCTCCATTCTAACTGGCATGACATGGTATTTCATTGTGGTTTTGATTTGCATTTCCCTAATGATCAGTGATGATGAGCTTTTTTTTATAGGTTTGTTGGTTGCATAAATGTCTTCTTTTGAGAAGTGTCTCTTCATATCCTTTGCCCACTTTTTGATTGGGTTGTTTTTTTCCTTGTAAATTTGTTTAGGTTCTTTGTAGATTCTGGATATTAGCCCTTTGTCATATGGATAGATTGCAAAAATTTTCCCCCATTCTGTTGGTTGCCTGTTGACTCTTCTAATGATAGTTTCTTTTCCTGTGCAGAAGCCCTTTAGTTTAATTAGATCTCATTTGTATATTTTGGCTTTTGTTGCCATTGCTTTTGGTGTTTTAGTCATGAAGTCCTTGCCCATGCCTATGTCCTGAATGTTATTGCCTCAGTTTTCTTCTAGGGTTTTTGTGGTTTTACATCTTACATTTAAGTATTTAGTCCCTCTTGAGTTAATTTTTGTATAAAGTGTAAGGAAGGGATCCAGTTTCAGTTTTCTGCAGATGGATAGCCAGTTTTCCCAACACCATTTATTAAATAGGGAATTCTTTCCCCATTGCTTGTTTTTGTCAGGTTTGTCAAAGATAAGATGGTTTTAGATGTGTGGCATTATTTCTGAGGCCTCTGTTCTGTTCTGTTAGTCTACATATCTGTTTTGGTACCAGTACCATGCTGTTTTGGTTACTATAGCCCTGTAGTATAGTTTGAAGTCAGGTAGCATGATTCCTCCAACTTTGTTCTTTTTGCTTAGGGTTATCTTGGCTATACAGTCTCTTTTTTGGTTCCATATGAAATTTAAAGTAGATTTTTCAAATTCTGTGAAGAAAGTCAGTGGTAGCTTGATGGGGATAGCACTGAATCTGTAAATTACTTTGGGCATTATGGCCATTTTCACAATATTGATTCTTCCTATCCACAAGCATGGAACGTTTTTTTGTTTGTGTCCTCTCTTATTTCCCTGAGCAGTGGTTTGTAGTTCTCCTTGAAGAAGTCCTTCACATCCCATGTAAGTTGTATTCCTAGGTATTTTATTCTCTTTGTAGCAGTTGTGAATGGGAGTTCACTTATGATTTGTCTCTCTGTTTGTCTATTATTAGTTGTATAGGAATGCTGGTGATTTTTGCACATTGATTGTGTATTCTGAGACTTAGCTGAAGTTGCTTATCAGCTTAAGGAGATTTTAGGCTGAGAAGATGGGGTTTTCTAAATATGCAATCATGTCATCTGCAAACAGAAACAATTTGACTTCCTCTCTTCCTAATTGAATACCCTTTATTTCTTTCTCTTGCCTGATTGCTCTGGCCAGAACTTCTAATACTATGTTAGCTAGGAGTGGTGAGGGAGGGCATCCTTGTCTTGTGCTGGTTTTCAAAGAGAATGCTTCCAGTTTTTGCCAATTCAGTATTATATTGGCTGTGGGTCTGTCATAAACAGCTCTTATTATTTTAGATATGTTCCATAAATACCTAGTTTATTGAGAGTTTTTAGCATGAAGAGCTGTTGAATGTTATCAAGGGCCTTTTCTTGCATCCATTAAGATAATCATGTGGTTGTCATTTGTTCTGTTTATGTGAAGGATTGTATTTATTGATTTGAGTATGTTGTACCAGCCTTGCATCCCAGGGATGAAGCCGGTTTGATAGCAATGAATAAGCTTTTTGATGTGTTGCTGCATTTGGTTTGCCATTATTTTATTGAGGATTTTCACATCGATGTTCATCAGGGATATTGGCCTAAAATTATTCTTTTTAATTATGTCTCTGCCAGGTTTTGGTATCAGGATGATGCTGGCCTCATAAAATGAGTCAGCGAGGAGTTCCTCCTTTGCTGTTGTTTGGAATAGTTATTATGAAGAAATGGTACCAGCTCCTCTTTGTACCTCTG
Source organism: Cacajao melanocephalus (assembly GCA_963573385.1). Taxonomy (NCBI): domain Eukaryota; kingdom Metazoa; phylum Chordata; class Mammalia; order Primates; family Pitheciidae; genus Cacajao; species Cacajao melanocephalus. The sequence continues at coordinate 32,615 of CAUYLG010023515.1, read as the reverse complement.
GTAGAATTTGGCTGTGAATCCACCTGTTCCTGGTGGTTTTTTGGTTAGTGTGCTATTAATTGCTGCCTCAATTTCAGAAGTAATTATTGATCTAGTCAGGGATTCGACTTCTTCCTGGTTTAGTCTTAGGAGGGTGTATGTGTTCAGGAATTTGTCCATTTCTTCTAGAGTTTCTAGTTTATTTGTGTAGAGGGGTTTATACTATTCTCTGATGGTATTTATGTGGGATCAGTGGTGATATCCTCATATCATTTCTTATTCCATCTATTTGATTCTTCGTTCTTTTCTTCTTTATTAGTCTGGCTAGTGGTCTGTCTATTTTGTTAATCTTTTCAAAAAACCAACTCCTAGATTTCATTGATTTATTTTGAAGGGTGTTTTGTGTCTGTCTCCTTCAGTTCTGCTCTGGTCTTAGTTATTTCTTGTCTTCTGCTAGCTTTCAAATTTGTTTGCTCTTGCTTCTCTAGTTCTTTTAATTGTGATGTTTAGGGTGTCGATTTTAGATCTTTCCTGCTTTGTCCTGTGGGCATTAGTGCTATAAATTTCCCTCTAAACACTGCTTTAGCTGTATCCCAGAGATTCTGGTACATTGTGGCTTTGTTCCTACTGGTTTCAAGAACTTATTTCTGCCTTAATTTCATTATTTACCCAGTAGTCATTCAGGAGAAAGTTGCTCAGTTTCATGTAGTTGTGTGGTTTTGAGTGAATTTTTTATTCCTGAGTTCTAATTTCATTGCACTGTGGTGTGAGAGAGTGTTTGTTATTATTTCCATTTGGCGTTTGCTGAGTGTTTTACTCCCAATTATGTGGTCAGTTTTAGAGTAAGTGTGATGTGGTGCTGAGAAGAATATGTATTTGTTGATTTGGGGTGGAGAGTTCTGTAGTTCTGTAGATGTCTATTAGGTCCACTTGGTCCAGAGGTGAGTTCAAGTCCTGGATATCCTTGTTGATTTACTGTCTCGTTGATCTGTCTAATACTGACAGTGGGGTGTTAAAGTCTCCCACTATTATGTGTGGGAGTCTGAATCTCTTTGTAGGTCATTAAGAACTTGCTTTATGTATCTGGGTGCTCCTGTGTTGGGTGCATATATATTTAGGATAGTTAGCTCTTCTTGTTTCATCAGTCTCTTTACCATTATGAATGTCTTTCTTCGTCTCTTTTGATCTTTGTTGATTTAAAGTCTGTTTTATCAGAGACTAGCATTGCAACTGCCGCTTTTTTTTTTTTTTTTTTTTTTTTTTTTGTTTACCTTTGGTTGGTAAATATTCTTCCATCCCTTTATTTTGAGCCTATGTGTGTCTGCACATGAGTTGGGTCTTCTGAATACAGCATACCGTGGGTCTTGACTCGATCCAATTTGCCAGTCTGTGTCTTTTAATTGGGGCATTTAGCCTGTTTACATTAGGTTTATATTGTTAGGTGTGAATTTGATCCTGTCATTATGATGCTAGCTAGTTATTTTGCCCATTAATTGATGCAGTTTGTTCATAGTGTTGATGATCTTTACAATTTGGTATGTTTTTGCAGTGGCTGGTACTGGTTTTTCCTTTCCATATTTAGTGCTTCCTTTAGGAGCTCTTTTAAGGCAAGCCTGGTGTTGACACAATCTCTCAGCATTCACTTGTCTGTAAACCATTTTATTTCTCCTTTGCTTTTGAAGCTTAGTTTGGCTGGATATGAAATTCTGGGTTGAAAATTCTTTAAGAATGTTGAATATTGGCCCCCCACTCTCTTCTGGCTTGTATGGTTTCTGCAGACAGATCTGCTGTTAGTCTAATGGGCTTTTCTTTGTTGGTAACCTGACTATTCTCTCTGGCTGCCCTTAACAATTTTTCCTTCATTTCAGCCTTGGTGAATCTGACGATTATGTCTTGGGGTTGCACTTCTTCAGGAGTATCTTTGTGGTGGTCTCTGTATTTCCTGAATTGAAATGTTGGTGTCTCTTGCTAGGCTGGGAAAGTTCTCCTGGATAATATCCTGAAGAGAGTTTTCCAACTTGGTTGCATTCTCCCTGTGACTTTCAGGTATAGCAATCAAATGTAGGTTTGTTCTTTTCACATAGTCCCATATTTCTTGGAGGCTTTGTTCATGCCTTTTTCATTATTTTTTCTCTAGTCTTGTCTTCATGCTTTATCTCATTGAGTTGAACTTCAATCTCTGATATAATTTCTTCCACTTGATTGATTCGGCTATTGATATTTGTGTATGCTTCACAATGTTTTTGTGCTGTGTTTTTCAGCTCCATCAGGTCATTTATGTTCTTCTGTAAACTGGTTATTCTAGTTAACAATTCCTCTAATTTTTTTTCAAGGTTCATTGCTTCTTTGCATTTGGGTTAGAACATGCTCCTTTAGCTTGGAGGAGTTTGTTATTACTCACCTTCTGAAGCCTACTTCTGTCAATTCATCAAACTCATTCTCATCCAGTTTTGTTCCCTTGGTGGCAAGGGGTTGTGATCCTTTGGAGGAGAAGAGGCCTTCTGGTTTTTGGAATTTTCAAACTTTTTGTGCTGGTTTTTCCTTATCTTTTTGGATTTATCTACCTTTTGTCTTTGATATTGGTGACCTGCAGATGGGTTTTATGTGTGGGCATCCTTTTTGTTGATGTTGATGCTCTTCCTTTCTGTGTGTTAGCTTTTCTTGTAATAGGCCACTCTGCTGCAGGTCTGCTGGAGTTTGCTGGAGGTCCACTATACGCCCTGTTTGCCTGGGTATCACCAGTGGAGGCTGCAGAACAGCAAAGATTGTTGCCTGTTTTTTCCTCTGAAAGCTTCCTCCTAGAGGGACACCTGCAAGGTGCCAGCCAGAGCTCTCCGGTATGAGGTGTCTGTTGACCCCTGCTGGGAGATGTCTTCCAGTTGGGAGGCACAAAGGTCAGGGACCCACTTGAGGAGGCAGTGTGTCTCTTAGCAGAGCTCGAGTGCTGTGCTGGGAGATCTGCTGCTCTCTTCAGAACCAGCAGGCAGGAATGTTTAATTTTGCTGAAGCTGCACCTACAGCTGCCTCTCCCTCCAGGTGCTCCCATCTCCCAGGGCGATGGGAGTTTGATTTATAAGTCCTGACTGGGGCTGCTGCCTTTCTTTCAGAGATGCCCTGTCCAGAGAGGAGGAATCTAGAGAGGCAGTTGGGCTGTAGTGGCTTTGCCGAGCTGTAGTGAGCTCTACCCACTTCAAACTTCTTGGCAGCATTTTTTACACTGTGAGGGGAAAATTGCCTACTGAAGCCTCTGTAATGATGGATGCCCCTCCCCTCACCAAGCTTGAACATCCCATCCCATGTCAATTTCAACTTCAGACTGCTATGCTGGCAGTGAGAATTTCAAGTCAGTGGATCTTAGCTTGAAGGGCTCCATGGGGGTGGGACCCACCATGCCAGACCACTTGGCTCCCTGGCTTCAGTCCCCTTTCCAGTGGAGTGAATGATTCTATCTTGCTGGTGTTCCAGGCACCACTGGGGTATGAACAAAACTCCTGAAGCTAGCTGCCCAAATGGCTGCCCAGTTTTGTGCTTGAAACCCAGTGCCCCCGTAGTACACTAGGGGAATTCCCTTAGGCATCTGAGGGAATTTCCTGGTCTGTGGGTTGTGAAGACTGTGGGAAAAGAATAGTATCTGGGCCAGAATGCACCATTCCTCACAGCACAGTCCCTCATGTCTTCCCTTCTTGGCTAGGGAGGGAGTTTCCCGATCCTTTGCACTTCCCTGGTGAGGCAGCACCCCACCCTGCTTCTGCTGGCTTTCTGTGGGCTGCACCCACTATCTAACCAGTTCTAATGTGATGAGCCGGGTACCTCAGTTGGAAACGCAGAAATCACCTGCCTTCTGTGTTGATTTCGCTAGGAGCTGTAGACTGGAGCTGTTCGTATTCAACCATCTTGCCCAGGAATCATCCTTTAATTTTCTTAATAGTGTCTTTTGAAAAGGGCAAAAGTTTTAAATTTTGATGAAATCAAATTTAACTTTTAAAGATTATTGATTGTGGTCACAGAAATTTTCTCCTGATTTTTCTTCTAGAAGCTTTGTATTTTTCATTCTTAAATTTGGTTCTATGATTCATTTTCAGCTAATTGTTGTGGTGTCTATAACATAGGGTTATTAGGGGTTTTTTAATTTTTTTTTTTTTTTTTTTTTTAGGTATAGCTATCCAGTTGCTCCAGCACTATTTGTTGAAAAGACTACTCTTTCTTAATTAATTTTGCACTTTTATCAAAAATCAGTTGAGCATACATGTGTGTTTGAACTCTTTATTCTGTTTCATTGATTTATATATCTCTTCCTATGCCAGTATCATACTGTCTTGATTGTAGTGTAGCTACTGCTTCTTTTTCAAAATTGTTTGGGCTAGACTTGGTTGTTTGCATTTCCATAGGCATTTTTGGCTACAGCTTGTCAATTTCTACCAAAAATTCCTGGTTGGATTTTGATAAGAATTGTGTTGACCTGCTATCTCGATTTGGAGAAGGACTGATATCTTAATAACATTTAGTTTTATAATCAATGAATATGCTGTATCTCTTTATTTATTCAGGTTTTCTTTAATTTATTGCAGCAGTCTTTTGTCCAAAGTACAGCTTCTTGAGAAACATGAAAGTTATTTTAAGCCACTAAATTTTGAGGAGTTTTTTTTTTTTTAACCCATAGTAGATAACTGGGAACACTTTTTTTGTAGCTGGGAGTGATGTGCTATCATAACAAAACCACAAAACATGTGGCTTTAGGACTAGGTAGTGGTCGAAGCTGGAAGAACCTTAAAATTGTTAGTTAAGGTCTAAGGGCCTTGAAGAGATTCTTAGTGTAACTATATGGCCCTTGAGGTGGCTCATATTTCACAATTTCCTTTAGTGAGGGCTGAAAGGAAATTAAAGATAATGTTATTGAAAGTTGGAAGGATTGGAATATTTATTACATAGTGACATAAAGTTCAACCGTATAACCTGAAATAATATGGAAAATAGAAATAGAAAATAAGACTAGAAAATTATGCTGATTTTCAAGGAGAATGTTGATGAGGACTCCTGGTTTCTAGCTGCCTATTATAAAACGGCAGCTGAGAGTGTTAAGCAACAGAAAGAACTTTAATATATAAAGAAGCCAGAACTTGCTGGGATCAAAAATACAACTTTCTCATTGCAGTCTCTTCAGATGGCAAATGAGGCTAAAATTAAGAAAAGCCTATTGGATGAAAGGTCAAATTTAGGACATTGTCATGAAAATAAGTAATAAAGATGATTTCAGGGGCATTATTGTACAACCTTTTGTAAAGATTTGAGGTAATATTTTATACAGGTAACTATCTGTAAGGATCTTGAGGGACATACATTGCAGATTGTCTCATCTAAACAATAGGGCTTATAAGAATGTCAGGGTGCTTTCCTATAGCAACCTTATGGAAACTAAAGGTAGAGAAATGCTTATCTTGATGAATTCTGTGGGTGTAAATTTGGCAGATGGGATGAACCCCAGTATGATTCATGTGAGACCCACAAAGTTTTAAGAGAAGTGTACTTGCAGAAACACTGCCAGCTTGGACTAAAAGGGACAGAGACAGACCATCACAAAAAGAGAGCTTTGGAATTCTGACATAATTCTAGTAGGAAGCAGGTTGAGAAAACTACTTAGCTGCAAACATTTTTTAATGGAAAAGCGTTTTTTAATGGAAAAGGATGACTTGAGGAGGAACTATGAGATCAGAGGATAGAGCTAAGACCCATGGAGATGCTATGCTGCATTATCAGACAGCAGACCTGAGTCAAGGAGCCAATAGTGTGAGCATGGCAGGATTACAGAATTGTTACGGACTAGTGAATCCTGTTTGCCTTTCTTTTCCTCCCTTTTCAGTGGGAAAGTCTGTAGTAATTATCCTGTGATGCTTCTACCATTGTATGTCAGTGTGTGAAGGACATATAACTTATCTCTTTAGTTCCCCAGGTCTTTGGATTGAGGATAGCTGTACTTCATGAGCTGTATTTGATAAATGGTATCTGAGGAGACTCATCCACACTGGTTGCCTAAGTAAGTGGAGTATATTTTGCATGTGAAAGGAATATTAAAATTTGTGTCCAAAGGGTATGTTTGCAATTTCTTTGACACTCCTTCCACAGAAGGTGGAGTCTAATCGCCCTTCCCTTATTATCTGTGAACCTTAATGACTTACTTCTAACAAAACAGAATGAGGAAGAAGTGATGTTGCATGGTTTCCAAGGCTATGTCATAAAATGTGATAGAATTTTCAGCTGGCATGCTCACTCTCTCTTTCAGGACATATGCCATGGGTGTCCTGAGCTGCCATTTAAGAAGTCTGGCTACCCTAAAGCCTCCATGCTTGACAGACCATGTGGAGGGACCACATAGTGATTGAGAGTAAGATGCCTGAGAAGCCCCAGCTTTCCCAGCCCCAGCCTTTTGGGTCTTCTCAGCCTGAACACTAGATGTGCAGCCCCAGTCCATGGTGAGTAGAAATGAGCTGTCCCTACTAACCCTGCTCAGATTTCATATTTATGATAAGATACGTTGTTTTATACAACTGAAAGTTTGAGGTGGTTGCTACACAGCAGTAGATAATTGGAACAGAGTACCTTTCACTGTCTTACTCTCTTTGATGTTGCATTTACTGTTGAGAGCCAGAATTGTGTTGCATTACTTTTTGTTTTTTAATACATATGGCTCCAAATAATGTTTTTTTTTACACAGTGGCTACTCAGTAAATCCAGTTTGTGATATTAAACGGATTGGAGCACAACCCAGAATATATGCACCTGGCTCTTTTAAAGCAGGTCTATTCTAGCAATGTTTGGATTACTTTACATTTCCCCTTGAAAGTTTGTTCTTGTTGCTTTGTTTACCTTTGTTATGTTCTACCCTTTGCTTTAGTTCACAAACTAGTATCTAGCATTTCTTTTACTTCATCTCAACTTCTACTCCTTAACCTAAATTTGCCTCATGGCCTGATGATGATATCTATAAAATATATTGAGCTATATGTAAGTTTTATAAGGTCAAGAGCCACTGTATCTCCCTGAAACAGTGCCTAGTACAGAGTGTTTACTCAGTAATCATTTCTTGATTTATCATAACTATATAGGAGACACAGAAGCAACTTTATATGCATACCTCCTTTAATCCTCATAACACATTATTAGGATTTTTATCCCCATTTGGCAGATAATGAAGTTGCATAAGTTAATGAAGTGATTTTCCCAAGTTTCCTAAGTCAATAGTGGAGACAGGATCTGAATCAAAAGTCTGGCTTCAAAGCCTATGCTCTAATGACTGATTTTTAACCATAAATTCTAGCATACATTAACCATAAATTTCTAGTGGTTGAATTAGGTATTATCCATTGACTTTGCCTACAAAGTCAACGTATTTTATTGGATATTTGGCCATTGCTTCTCAAGAACTTATGCCTTGCTTGTCCCTGATTTGTGTGTTGCTACATTCCATCCTATAGTTCACATTTGAGTGTCCATGGAAAGAATCTACCAAAATGTGATTAACTATGCACATGAAATTCTGAACTAAGAAGACCAATTTCATTAACACAGAAAATAACCTGTCTAGATGAAAAACCTATGAAATCTAACATTCACTGGAGTCGTTTAAATGTTTCCATGCTTGACAAAAATTAAGATTTGTAGGAATGAGTGAAAAGACCTATGTCAATTCTTTTTTAATGTTAGATTTCACACTCTTAGAATTGGACATTTTAAATCTTCCAGATATTCCACTAAATGTTTTTGTTCTGTTAAGCTGAAATCACTTGCTCATATGGAGTCTGTTTTCCTGTTGCATGTTGACATGATAGTTAACTCTGCTGCCCTGCTCTTGGCCATTTGGTCCTCACCTTTTTGTGTCACTGAACATGTATGTGAGCAATATTTGCCACCCTTCTGTCTCTTAAGAATTTTTATTCATATGTCATTTATGAATTAGAGAAAATGAATGCATAAAAACTGAGAGAAATTAACAAGGTAAACCAAGAGAGCAGTTAGAAACATTTGAAAAATCAAAATGCAATGAGTATAAAAATACCTTTTTCATGTAATAACCTAATTATACTGACACCTTATTATGTTCGATAGTCAGCTCTCATTTGTCTTTAATAATTTGTAATGGGAAACTACTTCATTTTAGGTAAGATCAGATTCAATGGTTATTATTTTCTTGGACTGCTTTTACTTGGAAATAACTTCATCTGACTTTATAGAAAGTGACCTTCATAATTTTTGGAGCTTCCAACATTTGTTTAATATGTATGAAGGTAAAATATTTCAGTGTATATCTTAATCTGGAAGTCTTTTCTAAATTTTACAGCCAGACTTACTGTATATTTTCAAATGTCATTGCCATATACTGAGTAAGTTTGAAAAATGGGAGATTAAAAAATCAAGTGGATATATTTCCGATTCAATCATATTTTTATAATATGAAATAAATATTTTATTAGAAAATTTTTCCAAGTAAAATAGCTGCTAAGATCATGCTATTGAATTGACATGCAGAGTTGCAATTCTGTTTACAACTACAACTTTTGCTCTTCCTATAAAAATGTACTTAACAATTATTTATAGAGGACTTACCATGTGCAAATAAATGCCTAGAGGCTATGGGAGATACAAATTACTTGAGAAAGCCCCTTTCTCTATGAGTTCTTAATTTAATAGAGGATTCATTCCTTTATTCATTCAGTTCTTTAGTCAGTAAACAATACTAATTGAATACCTACTGAGTTCAGATATTGCCAAAGCAATAATCACACATTAGAAGAAAAGATAGAACTGATCCCTAGCCTTCAAAACTCATGATCTATTAGGAGCTCCCAAATAAAAAAAATACAGCAGAATAGCATGATTGAATTACTTATTCATATTGAGTTAAAATATCTCACTTTTGGCTGGGATGCTCAAGGAAGACTTTCTTGAAGTTATATTTCCAAATATTGTAAGTCACTACATGAAATAAATGCTCTGAGCCTTCATTTTTTGAAATTAATTACAAAAGAGGCACAAAAACCAAATGCGGTACTGTAGATTGCCAAAATGGTCATAATTCTCTACTCCTTTCTGTATTCCCATCTGGTAACATGTGATATATTTTTTTTCATCAAGAGGTATAATGTGTTTCTCTACCTCTGGAATTTGGGTAGGCATTGTGACTTGATTTTGCCCGTAAAATATGGCAGATGTGAAGTTGTGACAATTCTCAGCCTACAATTCAAGCTTGCATGCTTCTGCTGTCTTAGAATCCTTCTCATCTTCCACGGATAAGGCTGGGCAAGCTTATTCATGAGAAGACACTGTGTAGAAGAGAGATGTGCCATCCTAGCTGAGTCCTCTTAGGTAGCTGTCATATAGCCAACATAACTGTTGATGTCATGCATTAGTGATATCAGGTGTTACGGCAAGAGCAACCCGTATAGGACCATTTGACATTGTCAAACCACCAAATTGTGTATTTGTTGATATATACCCCTACATTTTAGATTGTTTATTACACAGAAATAACTGGCTGATATGCCAGTTAATAAAAATCTTCCTAATGCTTTAGAGTTGGGGGAAGTAGCACAGTTAATAGGTGAAACTACATGTAGGAAAAAAATTTAATTACCAGGCTTTTAAGATCATTTATATGGCATATGTATTTTTGGGGAATCTTTTTTTTGCAAGCCAATTTTCTTTCCTATAGTGAATTTTTATGGCATATATGGAGTTAGGATTTAAATTATTCATAGGCTATATTTCTTTCCAAAATGTTGTATCAAATTAATAGGAAATAGGTATTTATTTTCACAAAAACAACATGCTGTAAGTTTTTAGTGTTTTTTATTTTATTTTCTGGGTACCACTTTACAAGGTATAAGTGATACATTAAGGTTTTATTCAGTTGCATCTTGGGATCACTTGCAGGGATAATTTGTGATGAAAAATATAAATGGGCCACAGATAATCAGTGAGACCCTGTGCTGTGCTATAGTTAAAGAAGGAATATAGTGAGGAAGAAAGGATGGGAGACTTGGGCTCCAAACAACTATATCTGTTCAGAAAATCTAATTTCCATTGTGTTTTTAGAAGATTATTTTTAATCTTCATAACTTTTTTATTGCTTCCCAAAATGTGAAAACGTAGCTGTTTAATGTTTCTTTTTGTAACAAAATTAAAATTGATTTGGATTCCTTTGTTAAAGGAAACCTTATTTGTATTGGCTGAATAAACCATATTTTAAAACTTAATGTAATATGCATAATTATGTATGCTTCTTTACTTTTTTTTTTTTTTTGAGACAGAGTCGTGCTCTGTCACCTAGGCTGGAGTGCAGTGGTGCAATCTTGGCTCACTGAAACCTCCACCTCCCAGGTTCAAGTGATTCTCCTGCCTCCACCTCCTGAGTAGCTGGGATTACTGGGCTTCTTTACATATTCTTAACATGTTCTTAATTTAGAGAAAGCATGAGTAGAAGAGATAATTTCAGGTTTTCTTAAAATATCCAAATTTCTCCCTGAAACAATTTTTTAATGCGTTCAGAATGTTCATTATATTTACATCTGCATTACTCTGTCATTCGAACTGGACATGGGTCAGTTCTTCTCTTTTTAAAAAAATAGCTTAACGTAGAGCCTGCCCTAATCCTGGGGACAGACAAGCATATTGGTAGACTTCAACCAACTTGAGCATCATCTTGTCAGAGAATATGATAAGAATGTTATGTCTCCATTTCCTTGAGGAGGATCATTATTACTGAGGACAGAAGAATTTTATCATGCAGTTCATTTCACAGGGCTTCAGATATGAAGAACTGTAGACAGGTGTGAACAGACAAACCAAACTTTGCAAAACATTTTAAAGAGGTTTATTTTGAGTCAATATGAGTGATTGCTCTGAGAAAAATAAAAACCCAAGAAGTCTTGAGTACATGGTCCCACAGTTTGGTTTTACACATTTTAGGGAGGCAGGAGTTACAGGTGAAGACATAAATCAATGTATGAATGTTATGCATTTGTTTGACCTGAAAAGGTGAGATATCTTTAAGTGGGGGCTTATAGATTATAGGTGAGTTTCCAGAATCTTTAATTTGTAATTGGTTAAAAGAGTAAGGCTCTGTCTAAACCTTGAGGTCAGCAGAAATAAGTTTTTACGATAAGGAAGCTGTGTCAGAGTCAGCCGCAATATACTGGGTCAAAATAACCTGTTTAGCAAGACTAATGGCCTGTAGATATGATGTAACCCTTGCCTTTCATGGCCTTAGGTCTTGTTTTTATTGCCACAAACAGTCTGTTTTGTCAGTCTGTGATCTCTATTTTAACATTAATGCTGGTCGGTTGTGAGTAAATTCCAAAATGGTAGAGGGTATAATGAGGCCTGTCTAACATCCCTTACCCTCATGGCTGATAACTCAGTTTTTAAGGTTTCTCTGGGGTTCCCTTGATTAAGAGGGGGTCCATTTGGTCAGTGGGGGGATTAGGACTGTATTTCTGGTTTGCAGGTAGCAGTCAGTACAGTGTCGGTGAACATTTTCTGATTTGGGCTAAACAAGATGGCTTTTTAAAAAGGCCACTGTGTCAGGTTCTTTTCGACAGTGAACATCTTCCTTTTTTCAAGGGAGGAAGAGATCATGTAATTGCCAGATATACCTTTGTTATATTTATTAAGTGTTGATAAATTAGCTCTAACATCTAACAGTTTGAAGGCTGAACTCTTGGCACCTTCATATTAGTTAAGATTTCTGATTAAACTTCAGAAATAAAGATAATTTTTTTTAAAGGTACAGTTGTCTTGGTGACAGCTTATCTTTACCATGTGTCAAGGTGAGCTGTCTTGGAGCTTCTGGGTAGAGGACTTCTCTGCCTGTGAAGACCTCAGAGAAGGCTTCAGTGTCTTCTGGTCATTTGCCCAGTAGTTTTTCCTGGTAGGAAATGGCTTCTTAAATCATGTAAAAAGATATTGTGTTTGTCTTAGCTGGAATTTTTCATGTTGTATTTTACAGGGTTGTAGAAGCTTATTCGGTTTCTGGTCTGGCAGGTAAGAAGCTTGGAAGTTACACACCGTCCTCACAAGGAAAGTGCTAAACAAACTGAAAATCACTAATTCTTCTATGTGAAAAGTAAGGTCACAGGAAAATTGCTGTCCCCCAAATTGGAGAAACAGACAGATGGTTAGAGAGAATCACTATTTACCAGAGCAGAAACCCTAAGCAGAAACCTCCATGGGAACCAGTGCCTGGACAGGAAAACCTAAACTATAGTAGGCAAATTGCTGGAAACTCAGTATGAACAAGTCTGAACTAAAAACTCCATGGGGCCCAGCCATAGTGAGGACCCCCCACCTTCACCGACACATTTTTTAAAGTTTTACTTTCACATGTTCTATAAACCAGGTTTATAGAATGATGATGGGAGAAAAATCCCCTTGTGCCTCTGGTAGGGGGAAGAGAAAATTAACCATTTTGAAATATGCCAGAGGATTCTGTTCCTTTTAATAAAGCCAGTCCTCAAGAGAAATTGTTTTATCACAGCCTAACTTACGAGGGTTTAATCAGAGCCTAATTGACTTGAGGGAAAGGAATACTCAACTCCAGCCTACTCTAGCTGTCTTTTCCCACTTAAAGAGAGAAAAAACTGAGAAGCACTTGTGAAGTTCACAGCCCAGGGGCACTGGCTAACTAAAAGACTGAAACCTAATCATAGAACTATAGAATGCTTCTCCTTCCCTCATATCTTATCACTATGTTACCAAAAGTTTACTTGTTAGAGTTTCTTTAACCCAGTACAGTATATCTAGCTTTCAATGAAAAATTACAAGGTATACTAAAAGGCAAAAAACACAATTTGAAAAGACAAAGCAGTCATGTACCAGACTCACATATAGCAGGGATGTCAGAATTATCAGACTGAGAATTAAAAACACTATAAAGGCTCTAGTTGAAAAAGTAGATAACACAAAAGAACAGATGGGAGAGGTAAGCAGACAGATGAAAATTCTAAGAATCACAGGTGCTAGAGACAAATAGACTAACAGAAATGAACAGTGCCTTTGACAAAGGGCTTGTTAATAGACTGGACACAGCTCAGGAAAGAATCTCTGAGCTTAAGGATATGTCAGTAGAAACTTCCATAACTAAAACTGCAAAAAGTAAAAAGATCAAAACAATAAAAAGTAAAAAGGAACAACCTCCAAGAACTATGGGGCAACTACAAAAGGTATAACATACACATAATAGGAGCCCCAGAAGAGAAGAGAGAGAGAAAGGAACAGAAGAAATAGTTGAAGCAAGAACGTCAAACAAAACCCCACAGATATAGGAAGCTGGATAAATGCCAAACAATAATATTAAGCCCCTCAAAATTGATACCTAGGCATATCAAACTTCAGAAAAATCACATTAAAAATATTGAAAGATGCAAAGGAAAAAAGGCAGCTATAAAGGAAGAAAGAATTACATTTGCCTTCTCCTTAGAAACCATGCAAGCATGAAAAGAGTGGGGTGAAACACTTAGAAAATCCACCCATCTAAAATTCTGTATTCTGAGAAACTATCCTTCAAAAGTAAAGGTGAAATAAGACTTTTTCAGAAAAAAATTGGAGTTTGTTGTCAGTATACCTAACTTGCAAGGAATGTTAAAGAAGTTCTTCCTAGAGAAGGCAGATGATATGGGTCAGAAATTCTGATCTGCACAAAAAATGGAAAAATATTAGAAATGGAATGAGTGAAGGTAAGTTAAAATTATTTTTCTTATTCTTAATTGAACTAACAAATAACAGTTTGTTTAAAATAATAGCCACCATATTTCCAATTATTATAGCTTATGAACAAGTGAACTGAAGGACAGCAGTGATATAAGGGATGGGAGGAATTAGGAATAGTGTAAGGTACTTGCTTTACCCACAAATGGGTATAGTGTTTTCTGAAAGTGGATTTGGATAAGTAGTACATTGCAAACTCCAGGGCAACCACTAAAAACAGTGAAGAAAGAAATGTAACTGATACACTAGGAGAGAAAATGGAATAACATAAAATACTCAGTTAAAACCAAAAGGCAGAAAAAAGGTGGAAGACAAAAATTGGAACAAAGTACAAGGGCAACAAACAGAAAACACGGCTAGACATGGTAGACAGACATCACTTCAAAAGTTAATGCTCATCTAAATACACCAAGTATGAGACACTGTCAGAATGGATCAAAAAACGAGACTCAACTATATGCTGTTTTCAAGAAACCCACTTTCAATATAAAGACATGTAGATTAAAAGTAGAGATGGTTAGCATATACCATGCTAACACTGATCAAAACTAAGCTGAACTGACTATATTAATTTCAGATCCTAGACTTCAGAGCAAGGAAGTTTATTAGGTTTCTGGGTAAATGTTCCAAAAACATTTCAAAACATTCCAAAAACATTTCAAAGCATTCCAAAAAACAAGAGTCCTAACTAAATCCTGATTCTTTCACATTTGCCTCCAAATTATACTGTAAGATTTTATCCAGTTGTCAGTATGTCAGTAGTTAGACTTTAGTTCCTAAATCCATAACCAGCGACCCTGCAGGAAGAAAACAGTACCAAAATTTTTAGGTCGAGACAGTTACTACAATTTTCCATTATAAAGCACATTGTAAAAAACAATAAAGGATACTGGTTAAAAATGACTTTCATACCAATTAACCTTGGTCTAAATTCAGATTTACAAAGCTGAGCTACTTAATGTAAGTGACTGCTTCCTCTAACTCAGTCATTTTGTAATTCATAAAATAGGGGTGATAATAGTGTTTTGGATATATGGTTTTTGTTAGGATAGAATGAAATCATGGATATTAAGTATCTAGCACATAATGAGTGTGTTATTCTATAAAGAAACTGTATAAATAGAATAATTATAAAATGCAGATTCTACCCAACTTTGTTATCTTAATATTTAATTTTTTTATTAATGTATTTTCCCATTTAACAGGAATAAGAAACTATCTAAATGTATCATCCAAATGTGTTTATGTGAACATGCATGCATTCATATCCTGTACAGACTTGCTGTTTGATTAAAGCAGCTATGCTATGCAGAGGTTCACTGTAAACTTTTTTGTTCCTGTTAATGTAAGCATGGTGCCATGTTGCTGTTTTAATCTTTTGTTTTCCAGCCTGGGAAAAACTTCCACTGTTCCTTTCCTTGCTGCAGGAATGCTTGAGATGCATGCACCTATTCATTTTTAAAAATTTATAGAGCACATACTATATGCCAGGCACTGTATGAGGTGCTAGAGAGGCAGTAGTGAATAATTCCATGCTTTCATGCAGTGTATCTTCCAGTGTGGAATCCTCAGCACCGAGGCCATGGACTGGTACGGATTGTGACCTGTTAGGAACCAGGCCACGTCGCAGGTGAGAGATTGGCAAGTCAGCATTACCAGCTGAGCTCTGCCTCTTGTCACATCAGTGGAGTCTTATGGGAGCACAAAAGCTACTGTGAACCGTGCATGCAAGCCATCTAGGTTGTGCACTCCTTATGAGAATCTAATACCTGGTGATCTGAGGTGGAACAGTTTCATCTCAAAACCATTCCTCCACCAACCCCCAATCTCCCAGATCTCTGGAAAAATTGTCTTCCATGAAACCAGTCCCTGGTGCCAAAAAGTATTGGGACTGCCATCCTAGTGGGAGAAACAGGCAAGAAATAAGAAAAGTAATAATCTTCAAATAATGATACTATGAAGAAAATGAAAGAGTGACTTGGTAATGTATTCAGGTGAAAGGCATGATTGCATTACACAGAATCAGGGCAGGCTCTGAGAAGACAGGATTTTGAGCTGAAAATGACAAGAAAAGAACTGGATGCACAAAGAGCAGGGCAACAAGCATACCAGGCAGAGGCAGCTACCTGTGCAAGGTCCCCGAGGTGGAAATAAGACAGTTTTACAAATCCCTGAGCAACTTGCATGTAAATCCAGTTGATCATTTTATTATTCACAAGATGAGCTTACCATTTAAAAGAACACATCAGATTCCTTTTTAAAGTGATGATTCCAATTCTGTGTAGTGGTTTCTAAACCATTGTGTGCTGAAATAAATCACCTGGAGAATTGTTGAAAATGGTTTCCAGAGCTGTATCCTCCGAGAATCTGATTCAGCAGGTCCTGCAAGGCCCACAGATTTGCATTTGTAACAAACTCAGGTGATGCCAATGCTAGTCTGAGTACCATGCTTGGAGAACTGTTCTAATATATGTTTTGTGAGCTTAGTATCTATTTACTAAAAGTAAAGCACACCAAAATTTTCTTTGGTGTAAAAAATTAACTTATGCTGCATGCTGATCTTGAAATTAGTTTTTGGAGGTGCAGTAGAAAAGCACACAAAACATTAAAGGTTAAAAGAAGTAGCCTCCATGTTTTATACTGCATTCAAAGCATCTATAGTAAGATGAGCTTAATTTCAATAGTTATTTAGTGAAGGGTTAATGTCACTGTTTTTGTTTGAATTGAGTTTCAAAAATTACTTTTTAAAACAAAGTAAAGACTTTAAATGAGAGATTACTGATTTGAAAGTTATGTCTTGACTGTGAGATCATAGAAATTGTGTATTAAATCCTGTTAATCTGGAGAATATAGGAAGGTTGTTCTTTTCATCAACTGCCATTCAGGAGGATGCATATGGAAAAGAGAGGGAGAAAGGAAGAAAGACATCAGGCTAGTCAGCCAGATCAGCTCAAATCATTCTGGTCAGCTGGGAGGATTTATGTCAAAGAAGCCAATGTGCTCCTGTTCCTAGTACTTGTTCTCACAAAAGGACTTTATCAGCAAAGTGCCTGTGCTTTGAACATTGTGACCTTAGTATCATCAGGGATAGGATACGGATGATGAAACCGACAGCCACCAGTTATCCGGTCCTTACTATATGCTGCTGCTCTACTTGCTTTACATGATTCATTGATAACCCTCACAATGCACATGTGAGGTAGATGGTAAGTGCATCTCATAGACAATGAAAGTGAGGCAAGGAGTAGTTCAGTAATTTAGGTTACTAGGCAGTAAGTTGAAAAGCTGGCATTCAAATCTAGATGATTTGAATTCAGTCTGACCTCTTAGACAATGCGTTATGTTGCCTCATATTTGACAAGAGTCTGTAAATGAAGATTTCTAGGATTTGTTCCTGTAATCCAAATGAGGAATCCAGTTTTCTATGCATTCTTTTAGGTTATAATCTAATAATTCCACAATTTCTGTTTTAATTTATCATCTTCCTAGGTCTGAAAAGATGATGTTCCAAAGGAGCACATAGAGAAGAAGACTTTTGGTGAGTCACTGCAAAAAAGAGTTTTGTATTGACTTTGTAGTATGATCTTGGGCAATTGACAAAAATATTTTGAACTTAAGTTTTAATACCTGGAAAAGGTATGACAATGTTTACCCCACAGGATTAGACAATTAAATGAGCATTTTTCTGCCCACTGAGACTGACATGTACTGCACTATTCAGGTGAGTGGACAATTGATATGTAATTTGTGGGATTTTCAAGGGTCATTTGATTGGGATTTTTGCTTTACCTGCTGACATTGAGAACCTTGGTTAAATGTAACTCTACTGTAAGCCTTTGAATGACAGTAGGTCTAGAGTCTTCAGAAGATCTCCTTGGGCTATTTCTAAGAGAGGCTCCGGAAGACATACAACTAACTATGGAGATGTGTCTAGCGACTGCCAATATCAAACAAGTGTACATTTGCTAATTATAGCTATGATTGAGGCAGAATGGCAAGGGAGAGCAACAGAGTCCCAAAAGGAACTGTCAAGTGGCCCTCCAGCACAATTTTCATTTTCACTTACAAAATAACAACCAAAGATAATTTTTGACAACTTAATGGTTCATGTCAACATCTGGTTCTCACAATAACCAGAATTATTACTTCAAGGGTTCCTAAGCACTGCATTTCATCTAATCCTTTAGAAAAATTTTTAGGTATTATAAAATATTTTTAAAGATGATTAATCTTATCCATAATCAAAAGATACAAAATATCATTAAAATGAGTAGGACTGCATGAATATATAGAGGTAGATTGTCTTTGTAGATGCTTTCACTATCTAACCTGGATCCAAGGAAGATAATTTAAAAAATAAATAAGTGCAAGGGAAGTTAATGAGTAATGAATTATTTTAACTTTTATTTGATTATTTTCATTTACAGTTCTGGCACTGACACTTTTTTTAAAAAAAGATTTTATGTAAAGATTGAACTTCAATAAAATAACTTAAAAAACATTTACATGTATATCACTAAATCTCCATAAAATATACAATACTTTTGATACAGCATAGGCTAGGATGACTTTGAAGGAAATAGTACATATTCATAATTTTTAAGAGAGATCTCATATATCACTTGTGGGAATAAATATTTATATTGAATTTGCCAAGACATCTGAAGTATTAAATACTATATAACATGCACTCAGAAATTAAAATATACAGTTTGAAAGACATATATTTTGAAAGCATAAAACTGTGATTTGATTTAATCTAGGTATATAGTGGAGCTTCTAAATAGAAATTTGAACATTTATTACATAATAAAAGATACTTTAACATCAAGTAATATATAGTCCAAAAGCTGCTAGGAAACAGTTTAGACGTGTAGAATATAAATTTCTACTTTGGCTAGAGTTGTCTCTTCTTTTTTAACCTTTAAATGAGATGGAATAATGTTAAGTTTGTTGAAACTTTACAAAATGGTTACTCATTAGCTGCATGATCCACTTCTTTTTCTCATTTATACTGACATGACAAAATCAAACACATGAACTAAAATAAAAATGTGAACATTACTGCTAAATGAAGGTTTTTTAAAATTCCATAGACCAAATTACTCAAGTACAACAGACCATATATTTTGTACATATAAAGTAAAGATTTACGTAAGTTATACTGTTTTACACTCACAAACAAATTATAAGGATAAAATACTTTAATGAACTTCTGAACATCAACATTCTTATAAAACACCTCTTTGATGATTATTGGCACACAAAAACTTCCTTCTCCAAAGAAACAATATACAAGAAAGAGTTGATAGCAGTTAGCTATTTGGCATTTTTAAATGATTGCTATAAATAGCAGCAGTATTGCTCACCTAGAGGAGCTGAATGTACCGACAATTTATAGACTGCTACAACCTGAACCATTTCATCAAATTGGCTTAACATTATTGTACACAAAGCTAAGAAGAGTGGTAAAACTGACAGAAAACAGGATATAAAATTAATCCAGAGAACAATTCTGAGCTTTCTTATTGGCAGCAGCTACATATGAGCTGTAAATTTTATCCATAATTTAATGCATTTTGCTATAAATCACATATTATAAATTCTCTGCTCCTGGTCTGATATAATCATCTATTTCTTTTACTCATAGATACTGAAAAGGTCTTAATTTGGTAACTAACTGAAAACTTGTCACAAGTGAATAAAAGTCAGTTGTTAGGTACTTAGTATAATTTGAAAATTTTTAACTTTGAATATGGTAAAAAAAAAAGATTATAAAAAAATCGAGATTTTCTTTTTATAATTGTGATGATGAAATAAAACCCAAATAACATTTCAACTCTCTCTACTGTATTACAGTATTTTATGCATTGTACTGGTGTCACTAAATTGTGAGACTTTCTTAGATAAACATATGGATAGTGTTTTCTAGAACATTCTTCCATTTCTACCAACTTCTGGATCTGTGAGTTATCATAATAGAGTTTCAATATTATTTTGTTGTTGAAAAGCAAAAGGGTAAGTTGCCAGCTTATATTTTTCCTGATCATTCTTCCCCTGTATAACAGATATTAAAATTATACTAAAAATTTCATAAATTCCTTGTTTTTACTGATTTCCCTTTTTAGAATGAACAACTTAATATTTAGACTCTCCTGTGCTAAAATCAGGTTCAGTGGTAAAATTAAATTCTGAAAAAATACTCAGTATTCTCACAGTATTTTCTATCAGGAAACCACTGCATATGGCTGGGAACAAAATTTAAAATGGACATATTACCTTTTATTATTTTTAAATATTTTACATATATATTAAAAAAACCATGTTTTGGGAAATGATTAAGTTAGGAACAACAATCAAAATTATTAGGAATGTTTACATTGAAGAAAATTATTAATGGCAAACCCTTTTGACATCACATTCAGCCCTATGTGTTTATATGCAGACAAAATGATACATCCTCTTAAGTCTAGTGCAGATCAGCCATCCAGCTAAGCCTCAGTAGGAATTTGGACCTTCTTCATTATATTTTCCTAAAACATAATATACTTCTATCAAATCTGCAGCACATTTCAAAGGAAATCTATAATTTTGGTTGAAAGCATATGTAATCTGTGTCTGTTTTAATATGGTAGGTCAAATCACATACTATATAAATTGTCCTACAAAATATATATTTGATGATACTTCAAATGGAATGTTTCCAAGTTGATAGAGATAGCCAAATATGCAGGGAACTTAAAAGGTGCCTAATATAAAAAAACTGCAAAATTTAAACATTTAATTTTTAATATACTATAAATGTTCACCAAATCTAAAAATAATACCCTAATTGTATAAGGTTCCTTTTCAAGTAGTTGTTTGTTTCTAAAAAGTTATAAATAATTCTTATACTGTGCCTCTCTGTCTTATACTTCAAAGATAAGGAATATTATCTTTAACACTGTATAAATAACAAATAGTCCTTTAAAGAAGGGGCTCAGGCGAGTAGGGGAGAACTGTGGCTAATTTTCCCTGTTATTATGTGCATTTATGGTTATAAAGTTGAAAACATTGTTTTCTTATAGCAGGGAGAACATGCCATGTTCTGCTTTAGGAAATAACAAAAGAAGAAGTCCAATTTCTCCTTTAATAAAGTTACTGTGCATCAGCCCAGCTGAGTTATAAGTGTATAGTTAAGGCTATGTATACAATAAAGAGAAGAATTGAGGCAATTATTTTGTTAAGTCCAAAAAATAAAATTTTTAGAGAGCACTTTATTGGTCTAAATATTTTTTCTCCTTGTATTTTGATTGTACCACACAGTAGCTCATTTTTCACTTCAATTTTCCTGTGTAAAATATGAGAAATTTCTTGTGAGATAAGAAATAGCAATAGAATAATAATTTTCCCTATTAAATCATATCTGCTTTTCTGAGGAAAAAATCAATACTAATATTCCCTTGGAAATCAATTGTTAAAGCACCTAATTCAAGGCAATAACCTCTCTAAAATATTAATTTTTTTTATTATATGAAATGACCAAAGAGAAAACGTTTTTGTTTTTGGTCAAAGAACTTTTAGGCCACTAATGTGACTGTTTAAGCACATATTTTACCTCTGGTGACTTACTTAGAGAATGAACTTCCTCGGCTGTATTCTCAGCTTGATAACTGTGATAGGAAGAAGCCAGATGTTAAAAGAACAGAATATTATTTTGGAGACTGGCAGAATATGGAGATGATAGCCACCTTTTCTCTCCAAATACAGTACCTTATTAGATGCATCAAACTGAGGATGTATTCCTAACTGGCCACAGAAGATTCATTCATATTTTTCTTGGAACTATCAAGTACTTTTGTGATCAAGTAATTCTGTACATACTATATATTTTTTAATAGAAAAGCAAAAATTAAGAGTTTAGTGAATTACCATAAAAACCAATGAAAATTTTGGAAAGGCATTGTAGAAATATAGTTAAGTCAGCATTTTTTATAGACATGTGCTATATTAGAACCAATACTCTGTTCCGATAAATAGGAAATCTCAATTTTTAGACAAGAAGGAAAAAAAACTAAACCAAGAATAAGAAAAACATAGAGACAAATCAATGTATCTTTGCTTTTTTTCTGGTACATTCTCAGGGAAATGAGAAAAGTGTGCAAAATAAAAACGAATTTATGCTCTTAAAGTAAAACAAAAAAAGTCAAGTACAATTAAATAATAATATGTAACAGTTCCCTTAGGAAGAGTTAATAACAAGTTAAGAAAAAAAGTCCCATTATTTTTATTAAACAAACACCAATAACAGCAGGATTATTTCTGCCCGTGATTTCTTTCCTCTTTTTTGCTTTGAAAATTATTGTTTGAATAAAAGAAAGGGGAAAAATAATTTGCTTGCAGCTATGTATGTAACACAAATGAAGGCACAAAATAGTAGGACTCCAGGGCCAATGAGGAAGGCGTAGTCATTTGGGCATGAACAAAAACTGACCCTGATATACAGTTAGTTAAAGATCCGGCACTATTTTGCATTTATAATTGCATACTTAGTGACTAACCAATTTGGGATCCATAAAAACCTTTTCTGTTACTTTCTGACCATAAAAGATACTTCTCAAAACTTGCTAACTTGTCTGTGCAAATGTATGCCTTATCACTGATGCAAAAAAAAATATGAAAATAACCCTTAACAGATTATCTTTTCATAATGTTCAAAAGCTAGTGTGCAGAGTCAGTCTCTGAAGAACCCCAATATCTAAATTGGAGAGAAACAAAAATGTGGAATCCAAAGGAGACAGGGACAGCTGTGCCCTTGTAGGAGGCACTTTGGAATTTGTTGATGAAAGCATAAATGGAATTTAGTTTGTAACAGCTGATCAGAGACAAGCCCCTAATCTCTGTAGGAAAACTGAGGGCCAATAGGCCATCTTTTGACATAGAACACCCTTGGACCATCTCCTAGAAACCTTTATAAATATATTATGCATATGTAATTTGGCTAGATTAGCACTGACTCTATTTGCCACTAATAATTATAAATGGTCTTAGGAAAAAAGGATACCACTGAAGTCACTGGGTACAATATTCATTTTAGACTATTTCAGGAAGGCAATACACACATTTGCTTAAGAAGCATTAGATTAAAATCTCTGTAAATATTTTTTAAAATATTCCTTGTGAAAAAGTCATCATGGTTGTATCTTCCTCCTAATCAAGTATTCTAGAATATAAAGTGAATCAAAACTAGACTGTGGAAAGAACCAGATTAGAAGCAGGGCAGTGAGGTCACCAATTGCTGTTCTTCTCCTCAAGTTTGTTTAAATAACTAAATATATGAGCAGCTGAAAATTATTCCACATCAGAAGCATCATTGTCAGAAAGATGATAGTTACTTCCCTTTACCCGAATATATTCAATATATCTCCCTTCATCAGAATCTGAAGTGCCACATGTACATAGCCTGTTGTCAAAGAGTGATTCAATTTCCTCTAATTTTTTGCCTTTGGTCTCAGGAAGACAGCCATAGATGAAAATGAGTCCCACAGCAGCAAATCCAGCATAGAGGAAGAAGGCTCCTGCAATGGAAAATATTAATAGATACATGAATATGAATATATAGAGAGAGACTTAAGTTGGAAAGAGTACTTGATTTTGACTTTTTTTTTTCTGGTTAGTCATGCATAACCACAGTAAGAAATAGGACTAAAAAAATTACTACGAGCCTGGTTTACTCCAATTGTTCCAATCCTGTGAATATGACGAAGTGTATCTTTCTAAACTCAAGTTTAGAAACTGAAGAATAATTGAATTTCTAACTTACATCTGGGCTAATAGGCTGGGCTCAGCTGTAAGTTTGGCTTTGAAGCTCTTACTCACTTCCCTGATAGAGGGAATTACTCTCTTCTATGTGCTATCACAGCGTGTTGTTGAGACCCCGAAAATAACAACCAAGAAGTATTATAATTATGTACACACATGTGTGCTTGCCTTGTCTGTTACACTAGAGGCATTTTGAGGTCAGAAGAAGTTCTTTTCTTATTCATCTTGTGTTTCCAGAACCAAGTACAATGATGACATTGCAGAATGAATGCCTCAGTGGAATACTCCATCATTCCAGTTTCTCATGTCATCTTTAATTTTTACCTTACTCTCATGCCTAACATCCAATCTGTTAGGAGGTCCTGTTGGTTCTACCTTCAAAATATAATCCAAAGATAGCCACTTTTCACCACTTCCATTGATAACTGTGGTCTAAGGGCCATCGTCTCTCATCTGCACTATTGCAACAGTCTTCTAACTGGTCTTCTTGTTCCTTTTCTTGGACCTTGACGGTCCATTTTTTTCTCCGTAGCACATATCATCATCTGATATACTATGATGCTTGCTAATTTGTTTTTTGTTTCCCTCCACTAGAATGTAAACTCCATGAAGTCAGAGAATTTTGTTTTGCTGTAAGATTATGCATGTCAATGCAGCACAGCCAGAAATATAAATGTATTAGCTAGTTTGTTTTCTAAGGTTCATGATAGCAAGCCTAGATGAATGAGATATATGATTGTATGACTTGTTTATATTCTCTACAGATTTCCAAGATGGACTTTTAAAATAATTGAATTCCAACCAGCCTAGCCAAGACGGTGAAACCCTGTCTCTACCAAAACAGACAGACAGACACACACATCATTGAATTCTTTGAATTCTCAATTTAAATATAAGAAACTATACTTGTAATTTTGATGGTGGAAAACAACTAAGTATAATGGATCCCCTGTCTTATTTTAGGCCTTCAGTCCAGACCATCGTGTGTATGAGATGGGGGAAGTAAGATGAAAAACGAATGTGACAATTGGCTGGAGAAAGGATATCAGATTGGGACTAGGAACGTCTGAGTTTAAATGTTGGCCACGTGACTTCTGGATAGTCATTTAACCTCTTCTCTGGGCCTCTGTTGCCTCATTAAGTAAAATAAGAGGTTTTCTCAGCTCCTATTTAAGTGTTGGCAATTTATGATTCTATAAATCTTACAGCCAAAATCAGGAACGTGTATAGGAGAGACAGTTAAGAGATGCTTAAAAGAGAGACCTGCTCTTCTGTTTCTGTGGCAAAGGTAGTATCCTTGAGGGCAGAGTATATGGCTTCTTTGTATTTGGTTCCCAGTGCCTGACACATTGTGGGGTTTAGAGAATGAATGTGCCCTTATTGACTGACAGATGGAATAGCACTGGGTAGCAGATCTGAAATAAAGGGCTAAACTAGACAACACACAGACATATTCCAAAGTCAAGCTGTAAGCTGAATAAACATAGAAGTTAAAGAACTGAATAATTTCCTCAGTTTTGCTGAATCCTCAAAGTTAAGGACATAATAAGGATACTTTCTTAAGAAACTGTTTTCAGAATATCCATTGAAACATGTCTTGAGAAGGCTCAAGAAAAACTGTGGAGGAAAAATGCTGCTGAATCGGCCACCCAATCCAGAATCTGCTACGTGGAATGCAGAGCCATGACAAAATAGGAAGCAGAGGTAAATTATTATGAGACATTAAGAAAAACATGAAAAGGTTAACTAAAGATACAATTTGTCAGAGCCGTATTATTCTTTAAGGAACTGGACTTGTATAAATCAATTACTCTTTGTTTAATAGCAATACAACTCTGTTTACAAATATAAGGCTCTAGATATGATTGGCTGTGTTCTCACCCAAATCTCATCTTGAATTGTTCTTGTGATTGTGAGTTCTCATGAGATCTAATGGTTTTATAAGAACAATTTCCCCTTTTGCTTAGCACATCTCCTTCTTGCCATTATGTGAAGAAGGATGTGTTTGCTTCCGCTTCCACCATAATTTCAAGTTTCCTGAGGCCTCCCAAGCTATGCCGAACTGTGAGGCAATTAAACCTCTTTCCTTTATAAATTATCCAGACTCGGGCATTTCTATGTGGCAGCATGAGAACAGATTAATACAGTAAATTGGTATCGCAGAGAGTGGGGGTACTGCTATAAAGATGCCCGAAAATGTGAAAGTGACTTTGGAAATGGATAACAGGCAGAGGTTGGAACAGTTTGGAGGGCTCAGAAGAAGATAAGAAAATGTGGGAAAGTTTTTTTTCTTTCTTTTTCTTTTTTTTTTTTCTTCTTCCAAGAAGAAAAAATGTGGGAAAGGTGGAACTTCCAAGAGACAGGAAGATGTGGAAAAGTTTGGAACTTTCTAGGGACTTGTTGAACGGTTTTCACCAAAATGCTGACAGTGATACGGACAATAAAGCCTAGGCTGAAGTGGTCTCAGATGGAAATGAGGAACTTGGAAACTGGAGCAAAGTGACTCTTGTTATGGTTTAGCAAACACATGGCATTTTACCTCTGCCCTACAGATCTCTGGAACTTTTTGAGCTTGAGAGAGATGGCTTGGGGTATCTGGTGGAAGAAATTTATAAGTGGCAAAATGTTCAAGAGGAAGCAGAGCAGAAAAGTTTGGAAAATTTGCAGCTTGACAATGCATTGGAAAAGAAGAACCCATTTTCTGGGAAAAAGTTCAAGCCTGCTGCAGAAATTTGGATAAGTAACAAGGAGCCAAATGATAATCACCAAAACAATGGGAAAAATGTCTCTAGGTCAAGTCAGAGACCTTGTGGCAGCCCCTCCTATCACAAGCCTTGGAAGCCTACAAGGGAAAAATGGTTTCATGGGCCAGGGCCCAGGGTCCAAGGGTTCCCTGCTGTGTGCGGCCTAGGGACTCAGTGCTGTACATCCCAGCTGCTCTAGCCATGGCTAAAAGGGGCCAAAGTACAGCTTGCACCCTTCAGAGGGTGCAAGCCCTCAAGCTTAGGCAGCTTCCACATGGTGTTGAGCCTGCAAGTACACAAAAGTCAAGAATTGAGGTTTGAGAATCTCAACCTAGATTTCAGAGGATATATGGGAATGCCTATATGCCCAGGCAGAAATTTGCTATAGGGGTGGAACCCTCATGGAGAACCTCTGCTAGGGCAGTATGGAAAGGAAACGTGGGGTGGGAGCCCCCACACAGAGTCCCCACTGGGGTACAGCCTAGTGGAACGGTGAGAAAAGGGCCACTGTCTTCCAGACCCCAGAATGGTAGAGTCACTGAGAGCTTGCACCATGCTCCTGGAAAAGCCACAGACAAAGCCAGCCCATGAAAGTAGCTGGGAAGGGGGGATGTACCCTGCAAAGCCACAAGAGCAGAGCTGCCAAAGGCTGGGAGAGGCTACCTCTTGCAACAGTGTGATGTGGATGTGAGACAGAGTCAAATGAGATCATTTTAGAGCTTAAGATTTGACTACCCCACTGGATTCTGAACTTGCCTGAGGTCTCTAGCCCCTTTGTTTTGGCCAATTTCTCTCATTTGGAAAAGGTATATTTATGCAATGCCTGTACCTTCATTGTACCTAGGAAGTAAGTAACTTGCTTTCAGTTTTATAGGCTCATAGGTGGAAGGGACTTGCCTTGTCTCAGATGAGGCTTTGGACTTGGACTTTTGTGTTAATGCTGGAACTTTGGGGGACTGTTGGAAAGGCATGACTGTGTTTTGAAATGTGAGGAAATGAGATTTGGGAGGGGACAGGGAAGGAATAGTATGGTTTGGCTGTGTCCCCACCCAAACATGATCTTGAATTGTAGCTCCCATAATTGCCATGTGTCATGGGAGGGAGCTGGTGGGAGATGATAATTGAATCTTGGGGGCAGTTACATCCTTGCTGTTCTTGTGATAGTGACTGACTCCTCATGAAATCTGATGGTTTAATAAGAAGCTTTTCCCATTTTGCTTGGCACTTCTTCCTGCCATCATGTGAATAAGGATGTGTTTGCTTCCACTTCTGCCATGACTGTAAGTAAGGTTCCTGAGGCCTCCCCAGCCACGTGGAACTGTGAGTCAGTTAAAAACCTCTTTCCTTTATAAATTACCCAGTCTCAGGCAGTTCTTTATATCAGCATGAGAACTAAGTAATATAGTTCCTTTATTTCATTTCAGTTTGGTTCACATTAAATATAACAAGGTTATATATTTTTTACCTTGAGAAAATAATACTGGGTCATCTAGAATGCCTGGCTGAGTGATACAGTGAGAGCAAGGCTACATGGCTCTGTGGAGAATGTGGGCCTGAATTTCACATAATGACCCAGGCTGAATCCTTGGACAAAGTTTCTTAAATTCTCTTGAACGCTGTTTCCTGATGGGGAAAATAATTCTTGCTTTGCTCAACTGTCAAAAATAGAAATAATGTATGTTTCCATGCCCATTAGAATTCTAAATATTGGTTACTCAAAATAGTGATGGCCAGATTGTTAAATTCTACTAAATGACCAGGAAAGGAAGAGTTGCTATAAAGAGACAGAATAAGATTAGTATGACTAATAAATTGGGATATTTTCACAAAAAGGGTGATAAGGTATAAGCCACACTAATAAACTGATAAGCTGCCTCTTGGAGAATGGGGGGAATTTTGACAAAAAAAAAAAAAAATGAAAGGAGATGAAGTGCTGTGTTCTGAGCACAGATAAGCAAGGCTGGAAAGTAGGAAAAGCGATGGAATCTTTAGTAGGGAGGGACAAAGACTGGATGGTAATTATGATGAAGATACAGAAAAAAAATAAGTGCAGATGGTAAAATATTTTAGACTAAACTAGGCTTCTAAACTACAAAATCTACATGTAACAGCAAACCCAGTTTGGCTTTATAAATATAATTGTATATTTTATCTTTATCATTATCTTTCACAATTTAGCATAATTAGAAGTAACAAATCAAGTCTGTCCATGCTAAGCTCCTGTAGTTAAAAGCATTAGTTGGATTAGGAAGATTCCTTAAGTTCATTACAGATTCTTGCTTCTGACCTAGATTCCCAAAGCTGAATAATATCAAGGAATTCCTATTAAAATACAAGATTGTTTTATAAAATCTCAGGAATCCAAAGCAGGCAAGTGCCAAAACTGCCTACTCAGTGTGGATTCCAATGGTAAGACCTGTGGTTAATTCACGCAGGAGTGTGGGCCGACCTGGGAGATTGTGACCTGTTCCATGTCATGGTCAAATCAATCACATAACTCAGTTTCCCATTTATTCCTCCCTTGGAATGAAAACAAAAAAATGTCTGTAAGGAGTCCATCAGGACTACTGAACAATGTAGATATTCCTCACCTTTATTCTAAGGAAATAAATCTTATTAGAGCCCTAAATTAAGTTCCAGATTAAAACAACTCTTTAACTGAATTACACAAATTGAGGACTCAAAGGCCATATTTGATTGATTGAATGTCAGTAGTACCTCAAAAGAGAAGCTTTGATATAATGCCCTCCAAGGGCTCTCTTTAGCCACATGTGCCGTATATAAAATGGCATATTGGCAGTATTTCAATAATACATTTTAGTAATAAACGTTATTGAATGAGGGCACAAAGAAGACTTGTATAAGCAATATGGTTGAGGAAGGAATCAAATTTTGAGATCTTATGAAACAGTTGAAAAAAGGAGGCAACAAAGAACACACAGTTATTTCCAGAGAAATACACTATTAGGATGTGTATGTATTAAATCAGGAACATAAATGCATAGCTTACGTGAATCAGTAACATGCAGATTAAAATGCTGTACAAAAAGGGGGAAAACTAGCCTGAACAGAACTATTTTTCTACTACTAGAGAGTACTAGACCAAATGGACCAGTGCTCTGACATGAGAGAAGCTTAATGCAAAGCAAAATGCTTTCAGTGGTTTGTTTTTGAAAGAATTCTGCTTATGCCCTATTTAAATTTCATTACTGTTGTCTCATGTTTCTCTGTAAGGATAAATTCAAGAAAGAGGACCTTTGCTGTCAAAAGTGTAATCATGTAGACTTTTATTAATAAATTATCTGGTCTATGCCTTTTTATGAGGAACACTTTCTCAGGATGCCAGCATATATTTAGGTCTTCAAATATTTAAGTGTTCTCAAGAATCAGTAAACAGAAGGAAATACTTATTGTGCTCATGAAGATAAGTTCATGAATTTATAGAAAAATTTTAATTGCTAAATGGGATCCAGCTGAATATACTAAATATATATCCAGTTTAAAATGCCAGTGCATTTCCTTTTCAAGAAAATAAGTATTTTCAAATGTCCTAAGTGGTGATTAGGAGAGAGAAGAGTTTTATGAACATAATAAAATCATTAGATAAATACTATTAACCAAAAGCAAATACCAATTCAGCATGTTCAGAAGAGACAGGGAATAGATTTTTATAATGTTTCATCATATTCATCATTCATCTACAAAAATTTATCCATGTGCAAGGTCTAGAGGGAAATTTATAGCACTAAATGCCCACAAGAGAAAGGAGGAAAGATCTAAAATTGACACCCTAATGTCATGATTAAAAGAACTAAAGAAGCAAGATCAAAAAAATTCAAAAGCTAGCAGGAGACAAGAAATAGTTAAGATCAGAGCAGAACTGAAGGAGAGACACAAAAAACCCTTCAAAAAATCAATAAATCTAGGAGCTGGTATTCTGAAAAGATCAACAAAATAGACCACTAGCCAGACTAATGAAGAAGAGAAAAGAATCAAATAGATTTAATAAAAAATGATAAATGGGATATCACCACCGATTCTACAGAAATCCAAACTACCATCACAGATTACTACAAACACCTCTGCAAATAAACCAGTAAATCTAGAAGAAATGGCTAAATTCCTGGACACTTCCACCCTCCTATCACTAAACCAAGAAGAAGTTGAATCCCTGAATAGACCAGTAACAAGGTCTGAAATTGAGGCAGCAATTAATAATAGCCTACCAACCAAAAAAAGTCCAGGACCAGATAGGTTCACAGCCAAATTCTACCAGAGGTACAAAGAGGAGCTGGTACCATTCCTTGTGAAACTATTTCAAACAATACAAAAAGAGGGAATCCTCCCTAACTCATTTTATGAGAACTACATCATCCTGATACCAAAATCTGGCAGAGACACAACTAAAAAAGAAAATTTCAGGCCAATATCCATGATGAACATTGATGCAAAAATCCTCAATAAAATACCGGGCGGCTGAATCCAACAGCACATCAAAAAGCTTATCCATCATGATCGAGTCGGCTTCAGCCTGGGATGCAAGGCTGGTTCAACATATGCAAATCTATAAACGTAATCCATCATAGAAACAAAACCAAAGAGAAAAACCACATTATCTCAATAGATGCAGAGAAGGCCTTCAACAAAATTCAACAGCCCTTTATGCGGAAAAACTCTCAATAAACTAGGTATCAATGGAACGTATCTCAAAATAGTAAGAGCTATTTATGACAAACCTGCAGCCAATATCATACTAAATAGGTAAAAACTAGAAGCATTCCCGTTGAAAACAGGCACAAGATAAGGATACCCTCTCTCATCACTCTAATTTAACATAGTATTGGAAGTTCTGGCCAGGGGAGTTGGGCAAGAAAAAGAAATAAAGGGTATTCAATTAGGAAAAGAGGAAGTCAAATTGTCTCTGTTTGCAGATGACATGACTGTATGTTTAGAAGACCCCATTGTCTCAGCCCAAAATCTCCTTAAACTGATAAGCAACTTCAGCAAAGTCTCAGGATACAAAATCAGTATGCAAAAATCACAAGCATTTCTATACACCAATAACAGACAAAGAGAGAGCCAAATCATGAGTGAACTCCCATTCACACTTGCTACAAAGAGAGTAAAATACCTAGGAATACAACTAACAAGGTATGTGAAGGACCTCTTCAAGTAGAACTACAAACCACTGTTCAAGAAAATAAGAGGACACAAACAGATGAAAAAACAGTCCATGCTCATGGATAGGAAGAATCAATATCGTGAAAATGGCCATACTGCCCAAAGCAATTTATAGATTCAATGCTATCCCCATCAAGCTACCACTGATTTTCTTTACAGAATTGGAAAATGCCTTAAACTTCATATGGAGCCAAAAAAGAGCCCACAAGACCAAGACAATCCTAAGCAAAAAAAAGAGCTGGAATCATCATGCTACCTGACTTCAAACCATACTAGAAGGCTACAGTAATCAAAACAACATGGTACTGGTACCAAGACAGAGATATAGACCAATGGAACAGAACAGAGGCCTCAGAAATAACGCCACACATCTACCATCATCTTATCTTTGACAAACCTCACAAAAACAAGCAATGGGGAAAGGATTCCCTATTTAATAAATGGTGTTGGGAAAACTGGCTAACCATATGCAGAAAGCTGAAACTGGATCCCTTCCTTACACCTTATACAAAAATTAACTCAAGATTGCTTAAAGATTTAAACATAAGACCTAACACCATAAAAACCCTAGAAGAAAACCTAGGCAAAACCATTCAGGGCATAGGCATGGGCAAGGACTTCATGACTAAAACACCTAAAGCAATGGCAACAAAAGCCAAAATATACAATTGGTAGCTAATTAAACTAAAGGGCTTCTGCACAGGAAAAGAAACTATCATTAGAAGAGTCAACAGGCACCCAACAGAATGGGAGAAAATTTTTGCAAT
The DNA here is from genome assembly GCA_963573385.1 of Cacajao melanocephalus. NCBI lineage: Eukaryota > Metazoa > Chordata > Mammalia > Primates > Pitheciidae > Cacajao > Cacajao melanocephalus. The sequence continues at coordinate 388 of CAUYLG010023515.1, read as the reverse complement.
CTACCCATCTGACAAAGGGCTAATACCTACAATCTACAAAGAACTTAAATTTACAAGAAAAAAACAACCCCATCAAAAAGTGGGCAAAGGATACGAACAGACACTTCTCAAAAGAAGACATTTATGCAGCCAACAAACTTATGAAAAAAAGCTCATCATCACTGGTCATTAGAGAAATGCAAATCAAAACCACATTGAGATACCATCTCACACCAATTAAAATGGTGATCATTAAAAAATCAGGAGATAACAGACGCTGGAGAGAATGTAGAGAAATAGGAACACTTTTACACTGTTGGTGGGAGTGTAAATGAGTTCAACCATCGTGGAAGACAGTGTGGCAATTCCTTAAGGATTGAGAACCAGAAATACCATTTGACTCAGCAAT
>CAUYLG010023514.1:0-89154 GCA_963573385.1 Cacajao melanocephalus | reverse complement strand
TGCCCATCGATGATAGACTGGACAGGGAAAATGTGGCACATATACACCATGGAATACTATGCAGCCATAAGAAACGATGAGTTCGTGTCCTTTGTAGGGACATGGATGAACCTGGAAACCATCATTCTCAGCAAACTGATGCAAGAAGAGAAAATCAAACACCGCATGTTCTCACTCATAGGTGGGTGTTGAACAATGAGAACACATGGACACAGGGAGGGGAGCATCACACACTGGGGTTTGTTGGGGGGAAATAGGGGAGGGACAGCAGGGGGTGGGGAGTTGGGGAGAGATAGCATGGGGAGAAATGCCAGATATAGGTGATGGGGAGGAAGGCAGCAAATAACACTGCCATGTGTGTACCTATGCAACAATCTTGCATGTTCTTCACATGTACCCCAAAACCTAAAATGCAATAAAAAAAAAGAAAAAAAATAATCCTTGCCTCATGGAAGTATTTTGTAGATTAAATGAAATTATGAACAGGTATTATTACTAATTGTGTTCTTGCTCTTGAATCCCTTCTTAGACTTAAAACAGCTGCTTTATTGGAGCATTAATCATGATGGCTATCACTTATTGCCAGGTGCCAGCACTGGGCTAGATACTTTATCTACATGATCTATAATCATAATGAAAAATGCAAGAAAGAGACCTTTACTTTACAGCAGAGGAAACTGAAGGTCAGAGAGGTTAACGATCTTAGTCATAAAACCAAGAGGTAGATAGAGCTGGGGTGTGAACTTCAAGGCTGCTGTTTCTTTCCACTAAGCCCTACTGATGCTCATGTATCCCAGTTTAAGTCCTTGCCCCTGCAGATGAATACAGGTAAGAAGGATCTTTATTTCCCTCTTGCATTAATAAGGGACAGCCGTCTATTCCTTGCTCTAGAAAAAAATAGACACCTAATATTAAGCAGTAAGCCTAGGTGGAAACTCATCTACCCACAATGTCTCATATGGGGCAAATATATGCCTTTGAAGATGCCTGCAACTCTCAATGTAAACGGCTGTGCCAGAGAGGCATGTGCCCATGTCCAGGCTCCTACAACAAGTATTGGCCCCAGAAACCCTTGATGTTGTTTTTTTTTTTTTTCCCCCAAGGTGGAGTCTTGCTCTGTCGCCCAGGCCGGAGTTCAGTGGCACCATCTTGGCTCACTGCAACCTCCGCCTCCTGGGTTCAAGCAATTCTCCTGCCTCAGCCTCCTGAGTAGCTGGGATTACAGGCACGCACCACCACACCTGGCTAATTTTTGTATTCTTAGTAGAGATGGGGTTTCACCATGTTGGCCAGGATGGTCTCAAACTCTTGACCTCATGATCTGCCTGCCTTGGCCTCCCAAAGTGCTGGGATTACAGGTGTGAACCACCACGCCCGGCAACCCTTCATGTTCTTAATTTGATCTCCCTTAGAAGGTCTATTCCAGTGACCCTGATTCACTATCTTTGGATATAATGAAATTGTTCTGCCAATCAATAACCCAGGGTTCCTATTCTATTCTCTTCTATTCTATTTACTTACTTTTGAAGTACAAAGATAAAGCCAAGACCAGAGTCCATTTTCTTGTCCACATCTACTCTAGCAGGAACTCTGATTTCCCTCTGTCCCTACAAAATATTTCCTCTCTGTCCACTACCCCAAAGGAAGCCTCACCTGTGGCAAATCAGTTCATTAGCCACAGTCATTGTGCAACTTCTGGGACAAATAAATGGTCACTACCCCTTAGATCAATGGAAGGAGCCTACAGAGTCCATCACGAGAATATTGGCGACTGGGTCCAGCTCATTGCTTTCTAGTGCCTCCAGTGCTTCAGGTCTCCAAGGCCAATTTCCCAGCCCTGTTCTGCTTTTTGTAACCTGGGCCTGAAGCAGCTCTGCCTGTGTCCAGAATTCCACATAGACGCAGAGAAACAAGTTTTTCTTTTCTGTCAACCATTCTTGCACAAGAAAATACACATCTTCAGGAGCAACAGTTTGCAAGCATGGTGTAGTTTAAACAAAACTTCCAGGAAACACATCACTGAAAAGATAACGAGGTCTGCAGAGATGCAGTTGGCCCCCAACATAGACAGGCATTTTCATTCTCAGAGTGCAATGTATCTCATTTCAGCCTCAGCAATATCCAATACTTCCATTGATGTCACTGCTTTATATTTGTCCTTGGCTTCTCCCTACTCTAACCTTGCCCAGTCCATCTGATGTTACCCCAGCCAAGAGAGTGGTTTCCACAAATGGATATCTAAATCTCTACCTCTCACAGGGAGGAACTTTCCTTCTATCTATTTTTTTTTTTTTGTCACCCAGGCTGAAGTGCAGTGGTGTGATCTTGGCTCACTACAGCCTCAACCTCCCAAGGCTCAAGCAATCCTCCCACCTTGGCCTCCTCAGTAGCTGGGATTACAAGTGCATGCCTCCAGGTCTGGCAAATTTTTGTATTTTTTATAGAGGCAGGGTCTCATTATGTTGCCCAGGTTGGTCTAAAACTCCTTAGCTTAAGGAATCCACCTATCTTGGCTTCCCAAAGTTCTGGGATTACAGGCATGAGCCACCATGCCCGGCCCATTTCTTCTATCTTACACCATCTCCACGAAGGTTAATACAATGTAGGGCAGGTTCTAGACAGTTCTCATATTCTCAGTACCCTGTGCTTTCCTCTTCTCATAGAAGACTTATAAGAAGGAATGTCTCCCTGAGAAGGGGCAGGGAAAAGTTGTCCTTAGGAATCACTGCCCTTTTTTTCTTTTTTTTTTTTTTAAGATGGAGTCTCACCATGTCGGTCAGGCTGGTCTTGAACTCCTGACCTCAGGTGATCCACCCACCTTGGCCTCCAAAGTGCTTGGATTACAGGCGTGATTCACTGAGCTGGCCGGAATCACTGCCTTTTTTCTGTACAGCCAAAAATTAATTAATTAATTAATGCTCTTTTTTGAGCTGTGCACCCAGACTAAGCTTTTTTTTTTTTTTAAATAAGGGTTTGACTCCTCTTGATTCAGGTATAGTAACCACAGACAGAGGAGAGAGTGGGTTTGGGAGCCAAGATAAGCAGAACATCAAAAAGAGGAGAACATAGAGAAGGAAAAGAAAAGAAACAAAAAGAAAAGAAAAGAGAAAAGCAAAGCAAAACGCAAAACACATGGGGGAGCAGTCTAGATTAATAGATGGAATTAGATTCCTTAAAACTGAAGGCACAGTGAGGGAAACCATAAGGTCTTTTATTACATATTACATATAAGATGTTCAATATCTTCCAAAGGCGTGCTTCCACTAAGCATATAGGGTGATTTGGCTTAGGTGAACACTACAGGTTGGTAAGGATTTAGGTAACTTTTTATTGTTGTTGACTGTATCAACCTTAATTTAGCAAATGGCTTATGCTGTGCTGTTTGTAAATGGTTTCTTTTTTCTATGGGCCTCAGCAAATATTTTTTAGTGAGTAAATGACAGTGAATAAATATTTGTAGAACAATCCTTGTAAAGATTTTTTGCTCTTCTTTGTCTTCTTCTTTTTTAAATACTATGTTTTTCAGGCCAATGGTAAAATAGAAAGTGTCTTGACAAAGTGAGCTCTCCAATTCATATATCACAAGGACATACGCGAATTATACATCTATATGTATGTGTATACACTTACATGCATATATACACTTGCACACACAAACATATACATATTTTAGAAATCTTGAGTCCGCATCAATACTTCCAATTTAGTCCATTCTATAGGGTTCATCTTGCCTTCCCTCTTTCTTTTTTTTTTTTTTTTTTCAGACTAAGCCTTGCTCTGTCACCCAGGCTGGAGTACATGGGTGCGATCTTGGCTCACTGCAACCTCTGCCTCCTGGGCTCAAGCGATTTTCCTGCCTCAGCCTCCTGAGTAGCTGGGATTACAGGCATATGCCACTGCCCCTGGCTAATTTTTGTATTTTTAGTAGATATGGGGTTTCACCATGTTGGTCAGGCTGGTCTAAAACTCCTGACCTCGTGATCCACCCGCCTCGGCCTCCCAAAGTGCTGGGATTACAGGTGTGAGCCACTGCACCCGGCCCTTTCTCTCTCTTTTTTTAAACAGCTGCAAAGTGCTTCACTGTGAGTATTTATTATAGTTTACTTAATCAATCACCTAGGCCTGGACATTTAGATAGCTTCTAATATTTTGCAACTGCAAATAATGCTGCAATGAATAACCTTGTGCAAATGTATTATTCCGTATTGTTGAAGGTGCATCTTCAGAATACATGTCCAGAAGTGAGACTAGTGGGTTGAAGTATAAAAGAAAATGAAGTTTGTGGGATATTGTCAAATTCCTTTCCATAAAGGTTATACCATTTTATATTCTCACTAGCAATGTATGAGAGTACCTGTTTCCTCCAGACCCTTGCTGACAGCATGTAATCATGAACTTAAAAAGTGCTTGTCAGGCCAGGCACCATGGCTCACATCTGTAATCCCAGCACTTTCGAAGGCTGAGGTGGGCTGAGCACCTGAGGTCAGGAGTCTAAGACCAGGCTGGCCAACATAGTGAAATCTTGTTTCTATTAAAAATACAAAATTAGCTGGGCATGGTAATGGGCACCTATAGTCCCAGCTACTCAGGAGGCTGAGGCAGCAGAAGCACTTAAACCTAGGCGGCAGAAGTTGCAGTGAGCCGAGATCATGCCATTTGCACTCCAGCCTGGGCAAAAAGAGCAAACTCCACTAAAAAAAAAAAAAAATGCTTGCCCACCTGATGGGTGAGAAATGCATTTCTCATTTCTCTTATGAGTGAAAATGAACATTTTTTCATATGTTTAAAGCCCATTTCTAGAATACTATTTTGTGAATTGTCTGTAGACATATTTTTATTTTTTTAATAATTTTTTTTTAAGAGCCAACATCTTGCTATCTCTCTCAGGCTGGAGTGCAGTGGCAGGATCATGGCTCATTGCAGCCTCAAACTCCTGGCCTCAAGCAGTCCTTCCGTCTTGGCATCCCAATGTGCTGGGATAATAGGCATGAGCCATCGTGCCCAATGTCTTTTGCCTGTGTGGATGTCTTTTGCCCATTTCTTTCTTATAGGATTGCAAAATTTTTTTAAGTTGGTTATTTGGCAGAAATAGCTTTTGATACAGTTTACATTAACTGAAGGCAGAACCCCAGAGTACCTGCTACAGATAAACTATGAATCTGCTTTCTAGAAACTTATAGTCTATAAGCTGAATAATATCACGGTGGGAATGAGCATAAGCTCTATCTTCAAATGCCAATTCTGCCACTTAGGCAGGTTATTTTACCTCTCAGTGCCTGCAACTCCATCTCTAAGATGAAAATAGTATTAGCACTTACCTCTTAGGATTATTGTATGGGTTAAATGACTTAACATACATAAAGTTCTTTGAACAGTGTCTTGAACTGCAAATGTCCCGTAAATGGTAGCTATTTACAGTCAAGAAAATACTCTTTGTACATTATTTGATTTGATCCACTAAGAATCCCATGGTTATAAAAAACAAAGACCTAGAGTTTTAGAAGCATTAAGTGAATCAGTAGTAGAATTGTAAACCCTTCATTCATTTATTTATTTACTCACTCATTCATTCCACAGGTATTTACTGAGGCTCTGCTATGTCACAGGCCTGGTCTGGGTGCTGGCGGTATACCCTGGGCAAGGCAGATCTTTGAGCTCCTGGAGCTCACTCTGTTGTGGTGGAGAGGTCCGTGTAGGGTGTGGAAAAAACCAAAAACCACGGAAACCCATTTTGTTGGTGTTGTTCATTACTTGGGGCTTCAGCACTCACAACAGAGTCAAGACTCATTTGTTAAATGAAAGAATGAAGGCATGAATGATTGAGTGGTGAAAAATGAGGCTCAATATATAGACAAAGACTAAATTATGAAAGGCCTTGTCAAGTATACTAAAGAGTTTGGACTTATCCTGAGCAGAGAAATCAACATGATCAGATTTGCATCTAAGAAATCTCCAAAAAGAAAAAGAAGACTGCTGGGTGTGGTGGCTCACGCCTGTAATCCCAGCACTTTGGGAGGCCATGGCGGCAGATCACGAGGTCAAGATATCGAGGCCATCCTGGCTAATATGGTGAAACCCCGTCTCTACTAAAAATACAAAAATTAGCTGGGCGTGATGGCGCGTGCCTGTAGACGTAGCTACTCAGAAGGCTGAGGCAGGAGAATTGCTTGAACCTGGGAGTTGGAGGTTGCAGTGAGCCAAGATCACACCATTGCACTCCAGTCTGGGCGACAGAGCAAGACTCCATCTCAAAAAAAAAAAAAGAAAAAGAAAAAGAAAACTCCAGCTGGTGTCAGTGTGGAGAACCCACAGGAGAAGGGAGAACAGTTGGAAGTTGTTACAATAAGTCTAGTGGGAGAAAGGGAGGGCCTGACTTAAGAAGGCGCTAAGGAGATGGACGTGAGGTAAGCTGGAGAGATATTTAGAAGTCAGAATTGACTTTACATGGGACTTGCTGGAAGAAGAGGGGAGGGAAGACGGAGATGTCTAGAGTAACACTGAAGTTTCACTGTGTAAGAACTTGAAGAGGAATTGCTAACTAGGGAAAATGGAGGAAGGTTTTTTAAACATATGGATTTGGGGCAATTGTGGGACCAATGCTCATTCACTGTCTTCTTTGTGCTTACATTTGGCTTTTCTACACTCCTTGGAGTCAGGAGCTGTGGGTCTGTCCAGGGCACGGTAGTAGCAGCGCTGTATGAGATAAACAGTGTCTAACAGCAGAAAGAACACCAGTTAGGAGGCCAATTGGCTGGTGAGGCAGCCTTAGGAATCACCTTCTCTCTCTAGGGGTCCCTAATGGGGGGACCATCAGCACTAACTTCACTATTAATTCTAAATGGCAGTTTAGTCTTTGAAGGCAAAAAAACTAATTTTTTTTCCATCTTCTCTGATGTCTAAGATGATACTTGGCATAAAGTAGATCATGGACAATATTAAATAGATGTTGCATACAGAAATTATGAAAGGAAATCCATTATCAAGCATGTAGCTGGTTAGGCTGCCCTAGGGACATTGAACCAGGATTCAGGGAGTTAGAAAGTCTGGAAGGAGCTCTAAACCCTTTTCCCCAAAAACAGAAAAATGAAGAAACAATGCTCACATAGTTCAACAAAAATCCCTCTAGAATGGTATTTTTTTTGGGGGGGGTGGGTGGGGACAGAGTTTCACTCTTGTTGCCCAGGCTGGTGTGCAATGGCATGATCTTGACTCACTGCAACCTCTGCTTCCCGGGTTCAAGCGATTTTCTTGCCTCAGTCTCCAGAGTAGCTGGGATTATAGGGATGCGCCACCATGCTAGGCTAATTTTGTAGTTTTAGTAGAGATGGGGTTTCTCCATGTTGGTCAGGCTGGTCTCGAACTCCTGACCTCAGGTGATCCGCCTGCCTCGGCCTCCCAAAGTGCTGGGATTACAGGCGTGAGCCACCGCGCCAGGCCTAGAATGGTATTTTGAAAAATTCAGTAACACCCGTGCTTTTCTAGAGATCGTGCAGGCTGTGAATTTTAGACTTACGACAAGACCTGGACAAAACAGGGCTTTGTACACCCGGACATCTGTTTTTACTGGAGAAGAGGAATTTCTAATGCAGCTGGCGCGATATGCTAAAAATCCAATAGGGATCACGTTTCACAGACGCCTCCACAGGCTGATTTGTATTTTAAAAAGTGACCTGAACTTTCTTCTGGATGTCACTGGATCCCCAGAAGAAGGTTCATCACAATTAGTGAAGAATCTGCCACTATTCACTTTCCGATTAGGGTGCTTTCTGGCTTGCCTCTGCAAGGTGCTAGGAGCACAGGGTATACACAGTTGAGAAGATGGGGGAAGGTCTTAAAAGTAGATGGGGAGAGAATGCAAACAAATCTTAGGATGGCAGGGGGAGGGGAAGCAACAGTAGGGACTTGGGAGAGGAGAAAAAGATCAAGAGGAAAAGCTGGGCACTGGCAACAGCCTGTGGGGTGGGTGGGGAGAGAAGAGGGGAATGGCTGTGATGAAGAGGGGGCGATGAAAAGGAGAGAAGGGGTGCGAAAGCCACCTCACGTGCAGGACGCACGAATCAATGATTAGAAATGTAAAGCGAATTGGGAGGGAGGGACTTAGTTCTCTGGAGATCCCTTCGGCGTTTGCACAGCCTGGCCCAGGGCTAAGGGGGGTGTGGTGCTGAGCTCAGGGAGGTGGGGGTGTGAGACGGCGGCGTCGGGGACACCCCCGCCCCAGTCAGCCCAGAAGCTTGGGGCGGGAGAGAAGGAACTGCAGGGCGGGCAGGGCGTGGGCGGATCCAGCGAGCAATGGGCGGGGCGTGGGCGGAGGGACGGCGAGGAGATACGTGCAAGGGCGGCGCTAGGACCCGCCGGCAGCGCCGCCGGCTCCCGGGAGGTTGATAAAGCGGCGGCGGCGTTTGACGTCAGTGGGGAGTTAATTTTAAATCGGTACAAGATGGCGGAGGGGGACGAGGCAGCGCGAGGGCAGCAGCCGCACCAAGGGTTGCGGCGCCGGCGGCGGACCAGCGAGCCAAGCGCTGCGGTTAACCACGTCTCGTCCACGACCTCCCTAGGTACGGGCCAGCGGGGCAGAGGCCGCGAGGCCCTGGTGGGGAGAGGACGCTTGCTGCTCGGGCTCGCGGGCACCCGCCGCAGGCGGCGGGGTCGGAGTCCGCGACTGTCTCTGGTCTCCTCCCGCCGCCGCGCCTACCCGCTGGGCCTAGCCTCAGCCGCGCCCCGCGCTCTCGCAGCGCGCGGCCTGAAAGGGCGGCCCACGGTCCCCTGCTCTCGTAGCTGCTGGGAGAACCAGCGGCGCGCGCGTCTGCGCCCGGCCCGGCCCCCTGCCCGCCAGCCCGCCGCGTGGCTGCCGCCGTGTCCACCCCTACCTGAGGGGGCGGCCTTGAGCCGTGGCCGCTTGCCCCGGGCGCGGGGAGGTCGGCTGCGGCGCCGCTCCGCCCGGCGATCTCCGGATACGGCGGGGCGACCCGCTAGCTGGCGGGCGCTCCCTGCCCTCGGTCCCTCGCGCGGACAAGGAGGAATGGGTGGCCGGGGCGCGATGGGCCCCGCGGAGGAGGAGGTCGCGCGGGGAGCGGACACCTTGTTGCCGGGTCCGAAAGCTCCTTAGACACCTTTCCTGGAGGGTACTGCAGTCCTCAGGCCAGGGTTCTGCCCCGGGCTCGTGTTTCGGGGCTCCTCGGCCCCCGAACCCATTCGCGCGGGTTGCGCGTGGCTAGAGTGCAAGTCCAGATTTTCGTGTCAAACTGGGGTTATGGGCCGTTTACGAGTCACTTGGACGGTAGTAAGGCCTGATAACTCTGAAAGTGTCTGTGGTGTGAAGTCACCTGATCCTTGGCTCCCTGGTTTTGCTGAATGTGAGCTCCTACTGTACGTGTACAAGGAGCGCCCCTGCCCCCCTCGAAGACGCAGTTGCGTTGGCAGCGCAGTGTTGTGTATCCCTCTCACTCATAACACCCCTATTTATAGGAGTTTAGCATTTGATCTCTTACTGTGGTGCGAATTGATTGCATGAAATTCTGATTGAAAATTTTGATGGTACTTAAGAAAGGCATAAAGTTTTTTCAAAGGCTTATAAATAGTAAAAGCCTACGGTTTGGTAAGTACGGCCAAGTTAAGAGTTTATTATTAAATACACTAAATATGAGCTCGTTTCTTAAGATTTTTTTTACAGTCTGTAAAGGTTTTGTTGGATAAGATGTAAAACATTTTGGTATTATATTAACCACAAGGACTCATTTTAATAGGAAAGTTTATTTGAAATATACTTCATCATTCCTGGTAGTCCTTGGCGCATGTCAGAGGTGATGACAGACTGGAGTTTTGCTAAGGGAAAAAGTAAAGGAAATAAAGCTTATTTTATTATTGTGTGCCAACCAAAACACTTGACAGAACTGTTTGTACAATGGTAGCACTCTGTAGAATAAAACACTATCAAAGAAGAGAGGCTTCGCCTTAGATCTCTGCTGGTTGGATTTCTCAAGTAATTAGTTGCTTTGGAATGCGGGTGGATTAATTTCGATCTTTTTGTTGGACCCTAGGGGAGGAAGTGTGTATTCTGTTCTTTCTTTCCTTCTTTTTGAGTTAAGCATTTTAGATACAGTTTCAGAATATTCTGTGTATTTACCTTATTTGAAGAAACAAATTTATACTTCAGTTTTGGTTATGAACTTCGTTTTTGTGCTGTGGTACCTTGAGAAGAGATGATACTCATTAGACTGTTGTTAAAATAGAGCCCACCATTTATTATTTAATAAATGCTTTTGTCTGCTACTCTCTGCTACTCACAGGCTTTTGTCCTTTTTTTTTGGACGGGGCAGGAAGACCTTCACTTGATAATTCCTAGCTAATGATTGCCTAAAACAGCCCCTGTACTTGCTAATTTGCTCCGAGTCACTCTTTAATGAATTAAAAACTAAATGAACTTGGTAGAATTTGTGTTTAAAATAAGAAGAAATAGGCTGTGAATGAACAGAGACTCATCTATTTTTGACTGTGTAGAAACTCTTTGTCTCCCTCTGCTTCCTAGAGAAATAAACTTCAGAAACCGAGTTAGGGTGAGTCAAGTGTCACTTTAGTAGTTTAGTGTTAGGAAGATGCTTTGTGTTTATTCTTTTTAGGAATGTTGGATCTTTAGAAAGCAGATAAGTTGATAGGATTCTGTAGATATGGTTAAACCTATTTAGTAAAGTGTTTTAAAATTCTTGGAAATTATTTAGGGAGAAGGAGCTGCCTTGCAGTAAATATGGAGAAGAGAAACCATGAGGGAAAATAAGATTATGGCTTTAAGTGAAGTACACATAGGTGTATTTCAGGATTCGTTTTTTTTTTGTGACTGTATTGTAACTTTAAAGTTTTGGAATATTCACAAGTATAAGTAACTTTCTTGAAATTGTTAGACCTTTTCCAAAATTACGCTTTTTCCACAATTGGTATGAGGCAACTGTAAAGACTACCGAGAGACTAACTAGTTTGATGATGCTGGAGTTCAACATATATTTTTTAAATTTTGGGACTTTATAGCAAGATGTCTTAAAAAATTGTTTATGTTCGTTTGGAAGACCTGTTTGACACACACAATTGTAAGCAAAGCTGTTTGACAGGCTCTTAAAGTTAAGAGCCAGAAACGTAAGGGATAGAAGTTAAACTTTTTTTGGTAATGGTGGTTTAGAGCTTTACAGAACAAGGATTTTCTCCAGATAGGTGCAGGGAAGTAGACTTCTTCTTTTCTTTCTTTCTTTCTTCTTTTTTTTTTTTTTTTGGAGACGGAGTCTCTCTCTGTCACCAGGCTGGGTGGAGTGCAGTGGCGCGATCTCCACTCACTGAAACCTCCACCTTCTGGTTTCCAGTGGTTCTCCTGCCTTAGCCTCCTGAGTAGTTGGGACTACAGGTGTGTGCCACCACGCCCAGCTAATTTTTGTATTTTTAGTAAAGACGGGGTTTCACCATGTTGGCCAGGATGGTCTCAGTCCCTTGAGCTTGTGATCCTTCCGCCTCAGCCTCCCAAAGTGCTGGGATTAGAAGCGTGAGCCACTGTACCCGGCCAAAATGTAAAATGGTATTCTGATTTTGTAGACATTTTGAGTTTTCAAAGTCCAGGTGTACTGTTTACTTTCTAGAAAATTTGGGTGTTATTTACTTTAAGGAACATAGATGGTGAACATAGAAAAACTGAACTTGATCCCACAATGAATTCATTAGTAGGTTTTTTCCTATCCTTTAGTCCTCCACACCACACATGATACAGAACACTTGAGAGCTTTCTCTTTGGCTTTAAAAATGGATAGCAGGAAGAATATGCCAACCTGAAAATATGATGGCAATAGGATAATACTCGGGAGATATTTAAGTTGAACAATTAGTAAAGGAAGTAGAACGATTCTGTTAGTTATGGACATGGAGAAGCATGAAGTCTTCAGAAGGGCAAAGCCAAAATAACTTTTACAAATGATTTTCCAAGTTATGATAAACATATTTTTGTGTGCTTGGGTGTATACGCATATTGCTAAGCTTCGATACAGTTTTGTAAAAATGTGTGTATTTAAGTAGCCACCTTCACTACCTACTCTGAGACAAATGGCTCTGTGGTATATGGTCTGATAATAGTTACTGGAAACAACTTTTAAGTCATCCAAGACTAGCATCCTCTATTTTCCCAAGAAGATAATGTGTACTTTTGACTTACTTTGATTTGGTCTTCTGACCCGTACAAGTAGAATCTAGGGGATTCCTTTGCTAAGCTACTAGCTTAATAAAAGTTACTCATGTAACTCCTGTTCATACAACTTTATGATTGGCACCCAAACAACCACTTAGTGGCTAGCTGAATATCTTGTTGGCCAGTAACTCTAATAACTTGTTGGAGAAGTATGTAACTGGTGAAAGATACTTTTCTAGGGCCTCTAGTACATTTTATCTTTATTGCAAAGATGCTCTGATTGTGGTGACAATGCTTCTTTAGTCATAGGGAGGATAATGTAGTAGAAAAAGAATGAGGAATCAAATGAGTGATTTTACTTAAGCTCATATTTAGTAGTGATGATAATCCCATAACAGGGCTGTCATGAGAAACAGATGATAGGGTGCGAGTGTTTTGTAGTACTTTATAGTTTGTAAAACAGTCTTAAGACACAATAACGTGTATGTAAGAGTGTACCAGTGTGACTACTTGTCTTACTATGATTTATATATAATGTGTATATTTGCAATAAAAAGTCAGGATTTTTTCCTGTAATGTGGACAGAGATTTAGATTGGCCAAGGGTGGTAGGCAAGTTTTAAACTTTATCTGTAAAATGCTGATAATATGTTCATGATAGGATTATTGTAAGTGTCAAATGTGTTAAAAGTGCTTAACCCACTGCCAAATATTCTGTTAAGGTAGTTATTACTACAACAGAATAAGTAAACACTAAAAATAGACTTTGAACTAAAAAATGATTTTCAAAATAGGCAACTTGGAAGGTGTTCAGTTTTTAACATAAGATGTGATTATGTATTCATGTTTCTTAGCTATTTCATTTTAATAAACGTGCATTTTAGACAGTTTAATCTTGTGGCAAAGTAGTTCTGGAATTATTTCAATTACAGGATTTTGTATGAGTTTTGTATTTTAAGGTTATGGCAGTTTCCAAGTACAGTTGTCCTTTGGCATCCATGGGAGGTTAGTTCCAGGACCTCCCTCTGATGACAGAATGCAAGGATGCTCCAGTCCCTAGTGTAACATGGTGTGGTATTTGCATATAACCTATGTATATCCTCCCATATACTTTAATCTCTAGATTATAATACCTAATACAATGTAAATCGTTATCCTGTATGTTTAGGGAATGATGACAAGAAGAAATGTGTTCAGTGCAGATGCAATTAAAATTTTTTTCTAGTCTCGGTTGGTTGAATTTGTGGATGTAGAACTCACAGATATGGAGGGCTGACTTGACTGTATGGTGCGTTGGCTTTTCAAACAGTAAATCATCTTTTTTTTAAGATGGGGTTTCACCATGATGGCCAGGCTGGTCTTGAACTCCTGACCTCAGGTGATCCACCCACCTTGGCCTCCCAAAGTGCTAGGATTATAGGCGTGAGCCACGGTGCCCGGCCTCAAACAGTAAATCTGCAAAATCTAACTTGGGTCTGTTATGCACAGGATTGCCAAAAAAAAAAAAAAAGAAAACAAAAAACCCAATTAACTTGAAACCACACTAACATTGAGTCTCATACAAACCTTATTTTCCCCTTCATTTAAGCCTTTACAGTAGGATCATGGATGATTAGAACTACATCCATCTTTAACATTTTAATTTGAGTTCTGTAAACTCCCTATGACTTTTGGAACGGATTTAGAATGGAGACTTGGATTTTAATACTAGGTCAATAATGTTTTATTTTTAGTTATTTAATTTTTTTGAGACAAGAGTCTCTCTCTGTTGCCCAGGCTGGAGTGCAGTGGCGTGATCTTGGCTCACTGCAATCTCTACCTTGTGGGTTCAGGTGATTCTCTTGCCTCAGCCTTCTGAGTAGTTGTGACTACAGGTGCATGCCACCACGCCCAGCTAATATTTGTATTTTCAGTAGAGATGGGGTTTCACCATATTGGCCAGGCTGGTCTCGAACTCCTGACCTCAGGTGATCCACCTGCCTTGGCCTCCCAAAGTTCTGGGATTATAGGCATGAGCCACTGCATGCGGCCTGGGTCCGTAATTTTTTTCTGTAACTTTTTTATTTCCTTCCTGGTGGTTAATATCTACCTTAGCAAACTTACAGTCTTTTTTTTTTTTTTTTTTTGAGACAGTCTCACTCTGTCACCAGGCGCCAGCAGGCTGGAGTGCAGTGGCGCGACCTCGGCTCACTGCAGCCTCCGCCTCCCGGGTTCAAGCAATTTTCCTGCCTCAGCCTCCTGAGTAGCTGGGACTACAGGCACCTGCCACCCTGCCTGGCTAATGCTTTGTATTTTAAGTAGAGACGGGGTTTCTCCATGTTGGTCAGGCTGGTCTCGAACTCCCAACCTCAGGCAATCCGCCTGCCTCAGCCTTCCAAAGTGCTGGGATTACAGGCATGAGCCACTGCGCCCAGCCTGGAGTACTTTTAAAAAGTTGTTTTGCCGGGCACAGTGGCTCACGCCTGTAATCCCAGAACTTTGGGAGGCTGAGGCAGGAGGATCACGAGGTCAGGAGATTGAAACTTCCCTGGCTAACACGGTGAAACCCCATCTCTACTAAAAATACAAAAAATAAGCAGGGTGTGGTGGCATACGCCTGTAGTCCCAGCTACTCGGGAGGCTGAGGCAAGGAGAATCGCTTAAATCCAGGAGGCAGAGGTTGCAGTGAGCTGAGATCGTGCCATTGCACTCCAGCCTGGGTGACAGAGTGAGACTCCATCTCAAAAAAAAGTTGTTTTAAATTGTTAGTGATATGTTGATTGTTTATTCCTATCTCTTTTTATTGTCAGAGAGTGGGCATCTATTTCAGCGTGTAGTAGTGTGATAGAAGAAAAGTAAGCTTTAGGAGCTGGGTTCAGATCTCTACAAACAAGTTTTAGTTTCCTGAAGTAAAAAACCTATCTGAAAAGTTTTAAGATTAATAGATAACGTCTTGGCTATGTGCGTTGTCTCATGCGTCTGATCCCAGCACTTTGGGAGGCTGAGGTTGCAGGATGGAGATGAGCCTGGGCGACACAGTGAGACTCTGTCTCTTAAAAACATAATAATAGTAATAAAGATGTCTTAAGGCATTTGGTGTGTACTGACTGCACAAAGTTATCATCTCTTCTTTTGAGGGTAGGACATGAAGGGGCTGGGATTAGTTTTCTTTTGGGAGTAGAAGCGGGAATAGGACAGGCAAACAGAGGACCATACTTAGACAAATAATTAGTTTTTTTCCCTTGATATTTTTAGTTGACATATTGTGTAGCTACCTTATAAAAGGGCTTTTGAGCTGCTTATAGTGAATACCTGCATAAAATAGTATAGACAGATGGTTGCTGTAAGCTTTTGAGTAGCTCATAGAGACTTTACGCATATTTGTGAGTTAAGTTTATCATTAAGCTTATGTGTTCTCACGTAGAAATTGCCATGTATTAGAGAGTTGAGGAACATGGAAGAGGAAGCTTTGTCACGCTTTGAAGAATGGGTAGATCTTAGCAAAGTATAGGTTGTGCCGCTAGTGTGAAGATAAAAAGATATTTTGGTATTTTGGTAACTTTTTTTGTGAGATAATTTAAGCATTTGATCCTGATTTCTAAGAATTTTCAATCTAAAAGAGATGCTTAAAAAAATGCTTAAAAGCAATTGGATAGAGGCAACTGAAAGACCAAATGATATTAGAGCATGTTTAATAAAAAAAGGAATGGGGCTATTTTTCTGTAGCCAAATAAAGCAAAGAATTGGTTTAAATAACTGGATAATTCCTGGAAAAATTGTCTGAGGATCTCAAAATGTGACTTCAAAACTGTGCTGATGTCTCCTTCCTTCCTCCTGTTTTTGAGCATGTGTATTTATTTACCACAGGGAATCCTGACATGTACTGTCAAATTGCTGAACTAGAGAGCGGGGACAAAAGGAGAGTATAGTGCAAAGCTCTGACTTTATCTTTGTTTTTTTCAAATTAGTCACATTTTATCTAGTTGGAAGAATGTTTATTTGTCTCTTTTTGGCACCATTCCCTTCTTTTCACAGCTGCTGTTGTAGTAGGAATTTTGTCTGTATTGAGCCAAGTCTGGAATTTGAGTGGATACTTCTCTCTCTTTTTTTTTTTTGGAGACAGAATTTTACTTTTGTTGCCCAGGCTGGAGTGCAATGGCACAATCTCAGCTCACTGCAACCTCAGCCTCCCAGATTCAAGCCATTCTCCTGCCTCAGCCTTCAGAGTGACTGGGATTTTAGGCACACGCCACCACTCCCAGCTAATTTTTTGTATTTTTAGTAGAGACAGAGTTTCACCATGTTGGCAAGGTTGGTCTTGAACTCCTGACCTCAGGTGATCCACCCGCCTTGGCCTCCCAAAGTGCTGGGATTACAGGCATGAGCCACCGCGCCTGGCCTTCTCTTTTTATAAACTGCTGCTGTACCAGTCATCTGAGGTAGAGAGATTTGGCAAAATGGAGCTTAGTGTCTAATTTCCAGAGTATTGGTATAAAGCTATTTAAAATTTGTCGTGATAGCCCTATTTGATCTAAATATTCTAAATTTAAATATTCTGTGTGTGTGTGTGTGTGTGTGTGTGTGTGTGTGTATGTATATGTATATGATTCCCTTGCCAACTGGCTATCCCAAATTTCATAGCTGTTTTATGGGCTTGATTTTTTTTTTTTTTAAAAGATGAAGTCTTGCTGTGTCATCCAGGCTGGAGTGCAGTGGTGCAATCTCGATTCACTGCAACCTCCGCCTCCCTGGTTCAAGTGATTCTCTTGCCTCAGCCTTCTGAGTGGCTGGGATTACAGGTGCATGCTACCATGCCCGGCTAATTTTTTGTATTTTTAGTAGAGACAGGGTTTCAGTAATTTGGCCAGGCTGGTTTTGAACTCCTGCCTCAGCTTCCCAAATTGCTGGGCTTACAGGTGTGAATAACCGCTCCAGGCTTATGGGCTTGATGTTTTACCACTTTTACAAAGTTATTTTTTTGGGGCCTAAAAGAGAATACTTAAGCTATATGCCTGAGTCAAGGAAACCTTCTCTGTTTTTGATGAATTCTTGATCCCTGTGTTACAAAATCTTGGAGATCTTGGAGTCATTGTACTAAAAATGCTTCCGGAAATAGGAATGTAGTACAATGTTGCTTTATAAGGCATATAAGAAAAGTGAATGTCCCTTATAACAAATATGGAATGATGTAGTGTTATTTGTGGCCTTAGGCTGAAGAATGATGTTTAAGAACTAGCTCTTCCATTTTTACTGTCACCTCTTGACTTTGGGCTTCTGACTTTATATCCAGACTCTTGAGATTCCCTTTTATATGATTTGCTCATTACACTTCTTACTCATCACTTTAAGTTTATCTCTCCAACACAGCTTGATTTTGTCACTCCTGTACTCCAAAATTGTCAGTGGTACTCTTCAGGGATGATGTCCAGCATTCTCAGACTATAGTTTTAAAGTCAGCCTTAATCTGATCCTCAGGGTTTAAGAGATACAGCCATTTCTAGAATGTCTTTATTGATAACCCTAGTTTGGATAATCCAAAAAGGGCTGCTTTTTTACTCAAATAGCATTTCCTTTAAATTACAGTATCCTTTTATACTTGTTTGTGTTAGAACTGTTAAGAGTAAGGACTGTTATTATTGAATTGTACTTCTCTGTCTAGCATAGCGCCTTGCTCTCTGGTTACCAGTATGAGGTAGGTAGGGTGGGGTGCCTTCCTCAGTAATTCATGACACATTGGATAGTAGGTGTACTGAGAATTGTTGAAGTCAGCGAATAGGAAACAGTGAGTTGCACATTTACTTATATTTAAACATATATACATATCTTGCCAAAGATGGCAAATATACTTTTATTGCATCTTAAATTAAATAAATTAATTAATTTGAGATGGAAATTTGCTCTTGTTGCCCAAGTTGGGGTGCAGTGGTGCGATCTCAGCTCACTGCAACCTCTGCCTCCCAGGTTCAAGCGATTCTCCTGCCTCAGCATCCTGAGTAGCTGGGATTACAGGTGCGCGTCACAACGCCTGGCTAATTTTTTGTATTTTTAGTAGAAACAGCGTTTCACCATGTTGGCCAGGCTGGTCTCTAACTCCTAACCTTGTGATCCGCCTGCCTTGGCCTCCCAAAGTGCTGGGATTACAGGCATGAGCCACCGCGCCTGGCCTGCATCTTATATTTTAAAGGTATGCAGTTTAAAACTTGGCCTTCTAGAAAGTTTGTGAAGAAAAAATTGTTCCCCAAGTACTGGGAGACTGTGTAAAGAATTTGCTGACTGTATAAATAAGTACTAACTAGGAAATTTTAGGAAAAATAGCTGTATGCGAAGATTTGTTATAAAGATGAGAAATAACCCCTCCCTCCCACCTTTTTAATCAACGACTTGTATTTTTGGTAACTTTCAGGTTTCTAGAAATAAGAGCACATAAGAATTCAGATCTGAGTTTATTCAACAAACGTGCTCATAAGAATTCACATCTGAGTTTATTCAGCAAACATGCTCATTTGATAATAAAGATACAGTTTGGCTTAGTTGGAAGATGATGCATTTTGACAATTACAAAGACCTGGTTGTGCATCCTGAGTTGATTACTTACAAAATGTGTATCCTTGCAGATTGCTTAATCTGAGCTTCAGTGTCCTTTATGCAAATGAGGAAACTCATAGCTACCTCACAAAATGATTTTGAGGTTTAAAGAGATAATAGGCACATGGTAGGCACTCTGTGTTTTTCACTCTTCTGTAGTAAAAGCTACAACACCTAAAATTATTTCATACAGTAAATTATTTTGAGGGATGGGAAAGCTGCTAATAATGTTTTCCTCTCTTCCTGCAGATGTCCACTTCTTTCAATTCTTTGCTCTAATGTCTTCTCGTAGTAGAAGCTATCTCTGACTCTTCTGTTATAAAATGACAGCTCCTGCTTCCATTTCCCTTGGCTTGCTTTACTTTTCTCTGTAGCACTTAACACTAGCTGATGTCATTTCTGTTTTCTGTTGCTCTGTCTTTAGAATATAAGCTCCTAAGGGCCTGCCTTTTTGTTGTTAGTTTTGTTTACTACTGAATCTATAGTTCTTAGAACCGTGTTATAGGTGGTCAGTGACTGTTTATTGAAAGAGTAAAGATGTATGCATCTCCAATTCTAGATCTTTCAGCCCTTGTGTCAGAATTGCCATGGTGCTGGTTAGTGAGGTGCTTGTTAAAAAATGTAGATTTCTGGACTTCATGGATCAGCGGACTCAGATTCTGTAGCTGGGGGTCTAAGAATCTGTATTCTGGGCCAGTTACCTAGGTGTTTTTTTTTTTTTTTTTTTGAGACAGAGTCTCGCTGTCGCCCAGGCTGGAGTGCAGTGGCACGATCTCAGCTCACTGCAGCCTCCACCTCCTGGGTTCAAGCGATTCTCTGCCTCAGCCTCCCTAGTAGCTGGGATTACAGGCATCCACCACTAAGCCTGGCTAATTTTTTGGTATTTTTAGTAGAGATGGGGTTTCACCATGTTGGCCTGGCTGGCCTTGAACTCCTGACCTCGTGATCCACTTGCCTTGGCCTCCCAAAGTGCTGGTATTACAGGCGCGAGCCACCCAGATGGTTCATAAACTGTAATGGGTGTGAGACTCACTGTTTTATAGGGTGGCTGTGGCTAATTAAATACTGACAGCATAACTCAGTCATAGCCATGATAAATAAATTACAAATGTGTTGATTATTCTTCAGTAAGCAGTTTTTTTCCCTATGATATGGTAAGGAAGGGTTATGTGTTTTTGTAATTGTGATTATTTTGGTTACTCTAGTTTTTTCCCAAAAATCCGGTTTAATCTGGAACTTAAGGGAGCTAGAAATCTCAAATACCAGATGTTAGTGAATCCACCTTTCCCAAGCAAAAGCAAGCCCTTTAAACACACTCTTATTCTGTGCTTGTAATTTTTTACTCATAAGAATCGATGAGCTAATATTAGGGATTTATTTTAAATGATAAGCATCATTATGTAGACTGATGTGAGTCTCCTTACTTTCTTGGGCTGTATCACTGGGGAACAATGATTGATCTGTTTAAGAATTATCCTATAACATTGAAAAGCAGTTTAGTATAGTGGAAACAGCATGGGTTTAAAAGATAGAAATCTTGATGCATGCACTACCTTTTTGCTGTAGAATCTTAAAGAATTTTTTAAAAAACTTCTTTGAATATCCACATTTATTTCCTCTTTCATAATCATGAATTTCTCTAGGATATAAACAACTTACCTCAAAAATAGTAAAGTAAGAAAGTTTCAATATTGTATACTCTCATTCTTTAAAAATTAGAAATGGGGCTAATAGCTAAGTTACTGAGTTGTTGAGAGGATTATTTCATTGAGTCATTTCAGTAAATGTAAGTTCTCTTCCCTGTCTGTGGAAGTAAATTTTGAGGTACAGTATAATGTTTCATTAAAAATAATATTAATTTATTTCAAACTTACAAAAATGACAGAGAAGGATATAATAGATGCCCAAGTACCCATTGCATTAATCTAATACATAATGTTTGTCATATTGGTTTTGAATCCTTTTTAAAAGAGAAATAAAATGTTACTGTGCAGTTGAATGGTTCTCCCGATAACTTTTCTCACCTTTCTTTATAGATATATACCTGTCCTGAAAGTGGTATATGCTTTCTGGTTTTTAAATAGTTCTATAACATTTGTATATTTCATAAAAAACATACAGTATCTTGTGTTTAAAACATTATGGTAAATGGTTCTTCTTATATATGTATGCAGGAATTTCACTAGGATATAAACAACTTACCTAAAAAATAGCAAAGTAGGAAAGTTTCAATATTGTTTACTCTCATTCTTCAAAAATCTGGTCCACATAACAAAAGTAGGTTCTTCCTCATCTCCCCCACAAAAAGTACCTAAGAGCCAGACCAAGACCCTTTTTTTTGGTCTTGACTTGAGGTGAGATTTTCATCAAGACTTACCTCTAGAAGAAAATGAAAAGCCTTAATTTGAGGACTTCCAGAACTTGAATAGAGTGACTGAATTTCTGTCTTACTGATTATAGAGTTCCCCAAGGGGGAGTGTGGTGGCCCATGCCTGGAATCTCAGCATTTTGGGGAGGCCGAGGCAGGAGGATCCCTTGAGTCTAGGAGTTTGAGACCAGCCTGGGCAACATAGTGAGACCTGGTCTCTACAAAAAGTTAGCTGACTCTGGTAGTGCATGTGTGTGGTGTCAGCTACTCAGGAGGCTGAGGTGGGAGAATCACTTGAGCCCTGGGGTCGAGGCTGCAGTAAGCTGTGATTGTGCCACTTTTCTCCAGCCTGGGCATCAGAGCAAGATACCATCTCAAAACAATACCTCAAATCTTAAAAAAAAAAAAAAAAAAAAAATCCCCTGAGTCATTGTTTATTCTAGAATCTCCTGACTAGCTAACAAAGTTGACTTCATAAATTGTAACCTCATTTAAAATACCAAATTTAAATTAACTTTAGTTTTTTTTTTTTTTTTTTTTTTGAGATGGAGCCTTTTTTGCTCAGGCTGGAGTGCAGTGGCGTGATCATGGCTCACTGCAACCTCGGCCTCCTGGGTTCAAGCAGTTCTCCTGTTTCAGCCTCCTGAGTAGCTGGGATTATAGGCATCTGCCTCTACGCCCGGCTAATTTTTTTGTGTTTTTAGTAGAGACGTTCACCATATTGGCCAGGCTGGTCTTGAACTCTTGACCTCAAGTGATCCACCTGCTTTGGCGTCCCAAAGTACTAGGATTATAGGTGTGAGCCACCATGCCCAGCCAACTTTAGTATTTGTTTTTTTCTTTTTTGAGACGGCGTCTCACTCTGTTGCGCAGGCTGGAGTGCAGTGGCATGATTGTGGCTAACTGCAACCTCTGCCTCCCGGGTTCAAGTGATTCTTCTGCCTCAGCCTCCCGAGTAGCTGGGACTACAGGAGTATGCCACCATGCCTGGCTAATTTTTGTATTTTTAGCAGAGACAGGGTTTCACCATGTTGGTCAGGCTGGTCTTGAACTTCTGACCTTGTGGTCCGCCCCCCTTGGCCTCCCAAAGTGCTGGGATTACAGGCGTGAACCACTGCGCCTGGCCTAGTATTTTTTTTTTAAGTACACTTATATTCAAGTGTGTGCTTCTAAGAACTGGTTAATATTTGATGATAAACTTTGGGAAAAATACTTTGAGTTTATACATTTATAAACCATTTTACACTTTTCTTCATCTGTTTTAATAAATACATGAAAGCATTTTTATGCTTTAGTGTTCTTTAACTGGGAACAGCAAAAATTCTGTGACACCAGTGGTAGTTACTATGGAAACGGGGTACATTTCAAGTGGAAAATAATATGTAAATCTTATAGGAAAAACAGCTCTTTGTTTCCTGATTTGATAGTAATGAAGGAAGGAGATGAATGCCATTATATACTCTTTTTTACCCCCCAAGATGGAGTCTCTCTCTCTTGTCCAGGCTGGAGTGCAGTGGCACGATCTTTGGCTCACCACAACCTCTGCCTCTTGGATTCAAGCGAGTCTCCCGTCTCAGCCTCCCGAGTAGCTGGGATTGTAGGCATGTGCCACCATGCCTGGTTAATTTTTGTATTTAGTAGAGACGGGGTTTTTCCATGATGGCTGGGCTGGTCTCGAACTCCTGATCTCAGATGATCCGCCTGCCTCGGCCTCCCAAAGTGCTGGGATTACAGGCATATATTCTTTAAAGCATTTTTTTTTTTTTTTTTGGACGGAGTCTGGCTCTGTTGCCCAGGCTGGAGTGCAGTGATGCGATCTCGGCTCACTGCATCCCTGTCTCCCTGGCTCCTGAGTTCAAGTGATTCTCCTGCCTCAGCCTCCCAGATAGCTGGGATTACAGGCATGTGCCATCACGCTGGCTAATTTTTGTATTTTAAGCGGAGACAGGTTTCACCGTGTTGGCCAGGCTGGTCTTGAACTCCTGACTTCAGGTGATCCGCCCAGCTTGGCCTCCCAAAGTGCTGGGATTACAGGCGTGAGCCACTGTGCCTCGCCTCTTTAATGCATTTTTAAAAGTCTGTTTTAGGATGGTCTTTTGTTGTTGGTAAGAAAGGGGCAAGGCTAATGGGAGAAAGTATTTGACAACTAACATTGTTAACAGATCATTTTATGGAGTCTTCAAAGTTTTTATTTTTGTAATTTGCATTTTAGTTCTAATTTTGTATAAGAGAAATTTGACTTTATAAGTTCTTAGTATTTTATAGGACCAGATTGTAAGTTGAAATATTTTCTTGTAGTATCGGTTGGCTAATAGCTGCTTTTTTTCTTCAAACAAAATTTATTGAAGTCCGAGTTTGTGTCTTTATCAGTACCTGTAATACTTGCATCCCAGGCTGCATCAGTCTTGTGGGTGAGGCCCAGCACTGCCATGAAAGCTCACCCAGGTGATTGGGTGAGCTAGACTAATAATAGTTTAATAGAGCTAAACTACCTAATAGTTTTCAATCCTAGCTCTATATGATTTCCATAGCTTTTTTTTTTTTTGAAGTAGAGATGGTTTTTATGTACCTTGACTGTTGTGAACTTTGGTATATCAAACCATTGATAGCAACACTGAAGTGTTTAGTAGTATTAGAGTACCAGCAGTCTCTCAGGAAAAGTACAACATTACAGTTTGGGTTGAAAACTTTTTTCATTCCTTGAAAATTTTATTTTAACATTGTTAGAAACTACATGAAATAAAATTAAATGAATGGCACTTATATCCTAAACACCTGTGAAATAGAGTGACCCTTGTTCATATGTCCTGAGGACCAGCAATGTTGGCATCATCTTGTATTTAATAATGCATTCTGAAGCTCAACCCCAGTTTTATTGAATCAGAATATGCTTTAATGTTTTTATTTTTAGTCAAGAGTTTTGCTCTTGTTGCCCAGGCTGGAGTGCAGTGGCAGTACCTCGGCTCACTGCAACCTCAGCCTCCCGGGTTCAAGCGATTCTCCTGCCTCAGCCTCCCAAGTAGCTGGGATTACAGGCATGTGCCACCATGCTCGACTAATTTTGCATTTCTGACAGGGTTTTACCATATTGGTCAGGCTGGTCTTGAACTCCTGACCTCAGGTGATCTGCCCGCCTCGGCCTCCCAAAGTGCTGGGATAACGCAGGAGCCACCGCACCTCGCCAGAATAAAATGGCACCCAGCCATTTTATTTTATTTTTATTTATTTATTTTGAGATGTAGTTTCGCTCTTGTTGCCCAGGTTGGAGTGCAATGATGTGATTTTGGCTTACTGCGGCCACCACCTTCCAGGTTCAAGCGATTCTTCTGCCTCAGCCTCTCGAGTAGTTGGGACTACAGACATGTGCCACCATACCCGGCTAATTTTGTATTTTTAGTAGAGACGGGGTTTCTCCACGTTGGTCAGGCTGGTCTCCAACTCACGACCTTAGGTGATCTGCCCACCTCGGCCTCCCTAAGTGCTGGGATTATAGGTGTAAGCAAGCCACTGTGCCAGCCCAGAATATGCATTTTAACGAGATACTCAGGTGATGTGTATTCATGGTAAGCTTGACAAGCCCTGCTGTAGGGGAAATAACACTAAAGGAGACCTGGTCCTGATTTCCCCCAAACAGTGGTTTAATTGTATGTTTTTCTTATTTTTACAGTGAGCAAGTTGGGATGCGTAATCTGTAAAACTGGTGGAAGTGATACGTTAGTTTTAAGTATTGAGGCTAATTTTTAAGCATATGTACTAAACTTGAATGTTCTTTTGTGTCTTGTCATGATATATATTCTAGGGTGTATATGTATATTCTGTTAATGCCTAAAACTTTGTGGGTCTTGGAAAATGCTTTTCCTCTTCAATATATAAAAAAAGAATCTCTAGAGTTCTTTAAGACAATAAATATTTGTAACTTCATAGTAACTTTTTATTTTTTAACCAAAATATCTTGGCATGATTAGGTACTATATTCATAGGAATTCATCCAGAAGGGAGTGAATTTGTCACCATTGGAAACACTCAAAACTATATTCAAGTCCCTATATGAGGTCATGAGAAAATATTTTAAATTCAAGTTGAGCAGTGTCAGAATCAATGGGATAGCTTAGTTTCTCATCACATTAGTATAACCATCGTAGGCCGTTATCTTTGAAGGGGACAATACTAAAACATTTTTGTTTTGGAAATGATTAATAAATTGTTTCTATTGCTTCTTTCTGTTTAATAAATTAAAGTACTAAGGGGTAAGAGTTTGGATCTGATTTTTAAAAATCTGCCTTGCTGAGATATAATTTATGTAAAATTTGCTGATTTTGGGGTGCAGCTTGAGTGTTGACAAATGTGTAGTTTGTAACCACTACTGCGGTGATTATATAGAACATTTTCTTACGTCAAAAAGTTCCCTCAGTAGTCAGTTCCCTTCCTTTAACCCTCAGCTCCCCACAGTCATTCATCTGCTTTCTGTCACTGTAGTTTTACTTTTTCTAGAATTTATTGTAAATGGAATCATATATTGTGTGTATGTATTTCGTCTTTTACTTATCATAATGCTTTTTAGATTTACTTGTGTTTTTACATGTTGGTAATTTGTTTCTCTTCATTTCAGAGTAGTAGTCCATTTTATGTATGTAACACAGTTTGGTCTTGTAGGTTTTAGTTATTCTGGTGAATATTAATGGTATCTCACTAATTGGTGTCATTTCTTCCTTAAATGTTTGGTAGAATTCACCAGAATTCACCAGTGAAGCCATCTGGCCCGAGAGATGTTTTTTTTTTTAGGGTGTTTAACGGATTTGATTTTTTAAAGCTGATTCTTTTTCGTTTTCCCTACTAAAGACTGAGAACCTTCTTTTAATTAGCCAGTTGATTGATGTTGAGATTATTAGGGTGGGGTTTTTGCTTTCAGATTTTAAGAGGCAGTAATTGGTGTGTATTTAGAACTGTACTTCTGGAGAGTAGTTTACAGGGAATGTTGGGGTGGACACAGAATTTAGAATCACTTGACATTGTTTCATATGTCTTGAAAACATTTTTATTCCTTCATGGCACTCTCCTGTCCCTCCTAATCATAAAAATCTGTGGAAGTAGAAAAAAGGTTGAGAAGCAGACCTAGAATATTTGAGAGACCTTCTCTTGGCTGTTAGAGGCCTATTAGAGGCAGGAGACGGTCCAATAATAATAGCACTGGCTTGCACCAGTGTACAGTATACAAAGATCTGAACCTAGGTCTGCTTCATTGGTGTGTGTTTGGAAATGAATTTCTGGAGAGTAGGTTATAGGGAATGAATGGTGGTCTTGTAAGTTTTAGTTATTCTGGTGGGTATGTAATGTTATCTCACTAATTGGTGTCATTTCTTCCTTAAATATATGGTAGAATTCACCAGCGAAGCCATCTGGGCGGAGAGGTGTGGTGTATATATATTCTATTAATGTGTACTT
The DNA here is from genome assembly GCA_963573385.1 of Cacajao melanocephalus. Taxonomy (NCBI): domain Eukaryota; kingdom Metazoa; phylum Chordata; class Mammalia; order Primates; family Pitheciidae; genus Cacajao; species Cacajao melanocephalus. Next base: position 62,627 of record CAUYLG010023514.1, on the reverse strand, counting down.
ATGCATACATACTATACACACTGTATGTAGAGTGTGTATGTATATTCTATTAATGCCTAAAACCTTGTAGGTCTTGGAAAATGCTTTTCCTCCCCAATATGGGGTGTGTATGTATATAGGTATATATATAAGTACATAGGTATATGTGCTCACTGAAGTGCTGGGATTACAGGTGTAAGCCACTGTGCCTGGCTCAAATTTTTTAAATAATTGATTTGCGTTAACAAGGCCCAAATGCTGCATTTTGTTGATATGTCTTTTAAGTTTCTTTTCTATAGGTTCTTTTTCTCCCTTCTGCTTTTGTAATTATCCAGGTTTGTTTTTTTTTTTTTTTTTGGTCCAGTGGAATTTCCCATGTTCTGGATTTTTCTGGCTCCATTTCTGTGGTGGTGTTTAATGTGTTCTTCTGCTTCTGCATTTCTTTTCTTGTAATTACATCTAAAAGCTTGATGGGATTTAGATTCAAAATAAATTTTGCCACCAGTACATTATAGGGGGTGTCATATGCTTCCTTATGCATCACATTGGGAGCCACGTGTCTGATTATCCCTTTGTTCTGTTAAGATTGATTCAGGGGAGTTCGGAGTTGATCTGTCTGTTATAATATACCCCATCAGCTTTTCACCATGGATCTTAGTCATTGTGCCTGGCTGCCTTTTTGAAGTCCCTGTTTCTAGGGAATGTCTTCCATTTATGGAAGACCTTAGACCTTGCTATTTAATTGGTTTTTGGGTAGCAGTCTTAAGTAAGATCATTAGTCATATAAATACATTATTTGTAATTGGGGTTCTTTTAGGAAACTTGTTTTCATTCCATGTCATACTTGATCTTGAAAATAAATGAAAGTTGGAAAAATGTTATAATCATTTATGAAGAACAAATGTTAGATATCTAATATACATATATTGTTATTTAATAATGATTACATGTTTAATACTAATAGAGCTTTTTAAGGAATTTTTCTCCAGTAATTAAATTGCCAGATTAATTACTTGAGGCTTCTTAGAGTGTCTTCTGAAGGTTTTTTTTGTCTTTTTTTTTTTAGACGGAGTCTCCCTTTGTCTCTTGGGCTTGGGTGCAGTGGGGTGGTCTCGGATCACTGCTAACTCTGCCTCTCGGGTTCGAGCGATTCTCCTGCCTCAGCCTCTGGACTAGCTGGGATTACAGGCTCCCACCACTACACCTAGCTATTTTTTGTATTTTTAGTGGAGACAGGGTTTCACCAAGTTGGCCAGGCTGGTTTAGAACTCCTGACCTCAGGTGATCTGCCCGCCTCAGCCTCCCAAAGTGCTGGGATTACAGGCATGAGCCACTGTGCCCAACTAAAACTCTTCTTTTAAGAGCAAAATAAGGCTTGCAAGTCAGGATATTCTCTTTTTTTTAAATAGGTTTTGCTTTAGCAACCACAAAAAGTCTACGTTATTCCAAAGATCTTGTAATGACTTCCAAAATTATTTTTACCTGGTTATTATTTTCCTTGTTGATGCTCTAAAACTAAATGCTAGAGGAGAAGCACTTTTCTTCGATGATTTTTGCTTTTCCACTTTAAAAGTGCTTTGTTGCTGAGCTTCTTTGAAGGGAATTCTAACAATTCAGTTAAGTTTGCTTTGACACCATGCATTGCTTGCTTTCTTGGCACTGTAGTTTAAGTAATACATTCACCTTATGAAAAATTATGTTTTCTTGGTGATGATCTCAAATAGTAATTTCTTCTTAACTTCCAGGTAACATTACTGGAAAATTCTTCAGTACATCTGTAATGGCCCTTAACACTTCCCACTGAATTTCAGTGCCAATCAATTTTCTTCCTAAGCTTCTCACACCATCTTTTGAGCTAAAAACTTATTTCTTGGGTAGCTTACCTATTCAGTTTTTAAGCATTTTGTAGACTGTAGATAGAGCATCTAAGAAAATGGTTGCTTTTGTGACCAGTTTGGTCAACATGGTGAAACCCCATCTCTACTAAAAATGCAAAAATTGTCGAGGTGGCACACACTTGTAATCCTAGCTACTTGGGAGCAGGAGACTCTCTTGAACCTGGGAGGCGGAGGTTGCAGTGAGTTGCTGAAATCATGCCACTGCACTCCAGCCTGGGTGACAGAGTGAGACTCTGTTGCCCCCACCTCCCCCCCAAAAAGAAAAGAAAATGGTTGCTTTGGTTCAGTTTTATGGATTTCTTGGGTTTGCTGATGAATCCGTTCTATCAAGTTTTCTCACATCATTAATCAACATTTCACACTTCATAAAAATTACTGGTCATTGCACTGACCTACAGATCTGCTTCCTTCAGTGATGTTTCCATGTCCTTCACAACTGTGCTTTGTTGAATATGATAGTTTGAATCTGGCAGATAACTCGTACGCTTTTATTCCTCACTTCTGTAGATGTAAAATGCCATGCTTTATTTCTAGGGTGAAAATTTACAAAAAGTGGAAAGCAGAGTGCATATTTGTGCTAAGCACAACTCCAGATTTTTAGCTGGGCCATTACCTCAGCTGATTACCTAGTGATCCTTAGTTGTGAGGTGGTCATGGTGTTTACACTGTAAACACTATGAATTTTGATTTATAAAATTTAAATTGATAAATTTGAATTTTGATTGTTATGGTAGGGTTCTTAATTATGATAAAAGACATGAGGACAGGTGTGGTGGCTCACGCCTATAATCCCAGCACTTTGGGAGGCTCAGGTGGGAGGATCACTTAAGTCCAGGAGGTCAAGACTAGCCTGGGCAACATAGAGAGATCCTGGTCCTACCAGAAATTAAAAAATTAGCTGGGCATCGTGGCACGTGCCTGTAGTCACAGCTACTTGGGAGGCTGAGGTGGGAGGATCACTTGAGCCTAGGTGGTTGAGGCTGCAGTGAGCTATGATTGTATCACTGCACTCCAGCCAGAGGGTTGAGGTTGTAGTGAGCCATCATTGTGCCACTGTACTCCAACCTGTGGAATAGAGTGAGACCCTATCAAAAAAAAAAAGCCATGGAAGCAGAGTGTAGATTGTTGAAAATAAAACTATTTCAATTTGAGCCTTTGCCTGTTTGTACTTACAGGCAGGTAATGATGGTGCCTTGCCAGTTTTGCTGTCTATAGTCAGTATTTATATAGCAAGTTCCAGCTTTTTAACCCTCATTCAATTGAGAGAACCACATTTTCCTATGAAACAAGCACAATTTACTTTATAATGTTAAATTGAAAGTTGCATTTTATTTATTGAAAATTATTTTAATTTAAACTTTTTAAAATAATTGACATATAATTGTACATGTGTTATGGGGTACAGTATACACTGTGTAATAAATCAGGATAACATGTTTACCTCAAACCTTTATCATATCTTTGCATTGATAGCTTTTAAGTTTCTCTTTTTGAGCTATCTTGAAATATACAATACACTGTTACTAGCTACAGTCACCCTATGTTATAGAACACCAGAAAAATCTAGAACACTTCATGAATTTGTGTGTCATCCTTGTGCAGGGGCCGTTCTCATCTTCTCTGTATTTAGTATATGAGCTGCGGAAGTGAGTGCCTGAAAGTTGCATCTCTATTTTTTTTCCCCTTAATCTCAAATATGATAGGAAACATTTCTCACTGAGGGTTCTGTAGGAAGTAAATCATAAATCTATTAAGCATATATATGGGAACTATAAATCTTTTAAATTAGATTTCCAGCATTAAATTATATACTATAATATACAAGTATGTAATACAGTATGTGGTATACTACGATATACTATATATAATATCTATAATCCCACAAGTATATAATATAGTGTATAATATACTATATACAAAGTATTCCAGTTTACAGGCAGCACATACAGTTTTTTGAATTAAAAAACCTGTCTGTAAAATACTGTTTAGGCATCTAGTGTAGAAATAAAGGGACTTCAGGGTAGTAATTTGAACGTTTCTTTTTAAAGATATCTAGATTGTGAATACTTAGTTCACATGCAGAGAAATGGTTGTTAGTCAAAGAAGTGAGTATTAAAGCAATTTGAATGGTGTGACTGAAGAACCTAATTTTGAGTTTTATTTAATTTTATTTACGTTAAAAAACATAGGTTTGTTAGGTATGGATGCAAATATGAATGGAAAATGATTAGTATTTGATTCAGTTATGGAAAACTTTGTTGGAACAACTTTTATACAAAAGTCTACTTTTTCAGTTTAAGTTTTACGAAATTAAATGATTATGTGTTTCTGATAAACATTTAGTGTCTAAGTTGAAATGTGCTGTAGGTGTAAAATACAGAGCAGATAGCTGGGTGCGGTGGCTTAGGCCTGGAATCCCAGCACTTTTGGAGGCCGAGCTGGGTGAATCACAAGGTTAGGAGTTCAAGACCAGCCTGGCCAATATGGTGAAACCCTGTCTTTACTAAAAATATAAAAAACCAGCTGGTGTGGCGGGTGCCTGTAGTCCCAGCTACTCGGGAGGCTGAGGCAGGAGAATTGCTTGAACCTGGGAGATGGAGGTTGCAGTGAGCCACGATTGAGCCACTGCACTCCAGCCTGGGTGACATAGCAAGATGCCATCTCAAAAAAAAAAAATTTTATATATATATATATATATATATATATATATATATATATATGTATATACATACACAGAGCACATTTAGAAGACCATATGTAATTAATAATTGGCCAGGCATGGTGGCTCACCCCTGTAATCCCAGCACTTTAGGAGGCCGAGCAGAGTTCGAGACCAGCCTGGGCAACATGGCAAAACCCTGTCTCTACAAAAAATACAAAAAAATTTAGCCGGTGTGGTGGCTCGTGCCTGTAGCCCCAGCTACTTGGTAGGCTGAGATGGAATTGCTTGAGCCCAGGAGGAGGAGGTTGCAGTGAGCCAAGATCACACCATTGCACTCTAGCCTGGGTGACAGGAGTGAAGCCCTGTCTCAAAAAAAAAAAGTAAAAAATACTGAGTTACGGGCGCTGGGCGCAGTGGCTCACGCCTGTAATCCCAGCACTTTGGGAGGCTGAGGTGGGCGGATCATCTGAGGTTGGGAGTTTGAGACCAGGCTGACCAACATGGAGAAACCCTGTCTCTATTAAAAATAAAAATTAGTCTGGGGTGGTGGCGCATGCCTGTAATCCTAGCTACTTGGGAGGCTGAGGCAGGAGAATCACTTGAACCCAGGAGGTGGAGGTTGCAGTGAGCTGAGCCAAGATCATGTCATTGCACTCCAGCCTGGGCAACAAGAGCAAAAAAAAGAAAAAAAAAATACTGACTAAATGTGGCCAAGCATGGCGGCTCACGCCTGTAATCCCAACTTTGGTAGGTCAAGGTGGGTGGACCACTTGAGGTCAGAAGTATGAGACCAGCCTGGACAACACTGGGAAACCTATGTCTACTAAAAATACAAAAATTAGCCAGGCGTGGTGATGCGTGCCTGAAATCCCGACTACTGAGGAGGCTAGGCAGGAGAATTGATTGAACCCTGGAGGCAGAGGTTGCGGTGAACCGAGATCCCGCCACTGCATTCCAGTCTGGGCGACAGAGCGCAAGACTCTCAAAAAAAAAAAAAAAAAAAAAAAATTCAAATGTGACTATGCATTTATCTGTTTTTTCTTTTTAGTTCTCTGAATTTTAATTCATGTATTTTGAGTCTCTTAAACATTATTATGTCTTTCTGATGATTATGTATTTTATATCTGGTAATGCTTTTAGTCCTGAAGCTGGCTTTGATGTTTATGTAGCTGCTTTAGCTTTCTTATGATTAATGTCTGCATAGTATACCTATGCCTTTTTCCCTTTTACTTTCAAACTTTTACTTGAACCAAACTGTCTTTATGTTAAAAGGGCACCTCCAATATACAGTATATAGTTTTGCTTTTATTACCCAGTCTGTCAATTGCTGTCTTTTCATTGGAGTGTTTAGTGTATTTATGTTTGTTGTAATTACTGATTTTAGTTGGGTTTTAGGTTGCCATCTTACATGTTTTCCGATTGTCCCTTTTGTCTTTTGTCCTTATTTTTTTACCTTGGGTTCAATGAATATTTTTTAGTACTTTCTTTTGGTTCCTTATTGGCTTTTTAAGCTGTATCTTTTTTCTTTTTTTATTTGTTTTAAAGCCAGTGCTCTAAGGCTAATGATATTCATGCTTAACATATCTATTTAGAATCAGTGTTTTACCAATTTCCACTTTAAAAATCATAACCTTAGGGTATAATTTCATTTACGTTGCCTTATAACATGTCTTTTAAAGTTTTCTATTTCTACATAATTCATAAACCCCACATTGATCAGTTGTCTTTTAGGGAAATTAGTTGGGGGGGATAACTAGTCTTTTATATTTGCATCTATTTACTATTTTGGATTTCGGTCAGTAGGAAAGAATAAAGAGACTTTCATTTCATAATGTTTCATTTCACCCTGAAGAACATTAGCTCTCATCATGTGATGCACATCTGCTAATGACAGGTACTCTTTGCTTTTGCTGTCTTTATTTTGCTTTCATTTTTGAATGATAGTCTAGGTTGACACTTTTTTAAAGTACTATAAAACTATCAGTCCCTTGTCTTCTGGCCACCAATGCTTCAGTGATGATGTGATGAGAAGCAGTTATTTGAATTATTCTGCTCTGTATAATATATAATTTTTACATAACTATATAATAATTATTTGAATTATTCTGCTGTGTCCTGTTCTCTTTGGTTTTTGTTTTTTTAGTAGCCTGGCTGATGTGGTTTTCTTTGTATTAACCTACTGGAGGCTTTGCTGAGGTTTTTGGACCTGTAAATCTCTGTCATCAAATTTTGGTAACATCTTCAAATATTTTTTTCAGCTTCAACCTCATTTTGTTCTCCTAGGATTCCAGCTGCAAGTTGGATAGTTTTCCATGGGTTCCTGAGACTCTCTTAGTTTTTCATTCTTTTTTCTCTCTGAACTTCAGATTAGAAAATTTATTTTGATGTCTTTTCAAGTTCACAAACTTTCTTCTGTTACCTACCTGTCCATTGTTGTCCATCCAATGAGTATTTCATTTTAATTAATGTACTTGTCAGTTCTAGAATTTTCATTTTTTTAAAATAGTTTCTATAGTTTTTTGGCTGAGACTCCTCATCTATTTATTTATTAAGACTCTATTTTCCTGTAAGTCCTTGAACATATTTACAGTATCTGGCTAAAAGCATTTGTCTGGTACATTCAACATCTGGGTCAGAATTGGTACTGTTCACTGCTTTTCTTTCTTGATTATGGGCTACATTTCCTTCTTTCTTTGTATATCTAGTAATTTCTGATTTATATACTGTATATTAAATGTTATACATTGTAGAGAGTTTGGATTCTCTTTCCTTATTTCTGTTTTGGCAAGCAGTTCAATTACTGGGGATCTTGACCTTGGCTTTGCTTCATAGTTCGTTAGTGTGGATCTGTGGAAAGCTTAGAGAAAATCTCCCTAACTTGGTAGGACTAAATTTCCAAACTGTGTGCCTTGCAGATCTTTTCAAGTCGGTTTTATTTAGGCTCTGATTGGATAGATTGTTAGTAGGCCTTCTCTAGAACTTGACCGTTAATTCTAAGATATGTCCATTCTAGTGTCTCAGCTTGATGCCTGAGGTATTCCTAAGATGTTTCTTTGCACTCTGGCTGGGCAAGAACTCCAGAGTGTCTCAGTAATGTTTGACTTCTGTTTTTCTCTCAACCCTGTAGTAGCTCCTTCTGGTAAGTGTTACATAGTGTTGTGTTCCCCTGCACCTGTGAAGCTTGTTGTCCTTGGCCAAGGACTTCTGGGCTCCACCTCTGTAAAGCTCCTTTTTCTCTGGTGTCTTGCGTCACAGATGCCTACTGCTCTGGCAGTCTTGAACTCAGATCTTTGTGCTCTAGTTCCTGACGCTATAGTTAGGAAATTTTTCCCAGGCACAGAGCTGGGAGTGATCATGGGGTTCCCCTTGCGTGTTTCCTTGTGCTACCTGTTGTCCGTTGCTTGAGAAAAGATGATTCATATGTTTTGTCTAATTTTATAGCTGTTTGTGGTGGAGAGCCAGTCTGATACCAGTTACTCTAATGACTAGAAGTCTCAAATATCCTCCCTTTCCCAAATAGCTGTGTTTTTAAAAAAGCAAAATAGAATCGGCGGTGATTTTTACTACTTTGTAGTCTGCCCTTTTCTCACTTAATTTTATGCCTTTTTTTTTTTTTTTTTTTTTTTTGAGATGGAGTTTCACTCATGTCGCCCAGACTGGAGTGCAATGGTATGATCTTGGCTCACTGCAACCTCTGCCTCCTGGGTTCAAGCGATTCTCCTGCCTCAGCCTCCTGAGTAGCTGAGATTACAGGCGCCTGCAACCATGCCCAGCTAATTTTTTTAGTAGAGACAGAGTTTCATCGTGTTGATCGGGCTGGTCTCAAACTTCTGACCTCAGGTCTCAAACCCACCTCAGCCTCCCAAATTGCTGGGATTATAGACGTGAGCCACTGTGCCTGGCCAATTTTATGCTGTTTAAAAAAATATATAATTTTTTAAAAGAGTCTATATGTGTTGGGCGGGCACAGTGGCTCATGCCTATAATCCCAGCACTTTGGGAGGCCGAGGAGGGTGGATCACTTGAGGTCAGGAGTTCAGACCAGCCTGGCCAATATGATGAAACCCCTCTCTACTAAAAAATACAAAAATTAGCTGGGTGTGGTGGTGCATGCCTGTAGTCCCAGATACTCGGGAGCCTGAGGCAGGAGAATCGCTTGAACTCAGGAAGCAGAGGTTGCAGTGAGCCAAGATCACACCACTGCTCTGCAGCCTGGGCGACAGAGCAAGACTCCATCTCAAAAAAAAAAAAAAAAAAATTATAAAGAGTATATATGTGTTTTTTAAGCTGGATAAAATGTGAGTATATGGCTAAAATAACTGTTCGGCCACTTTCCAGTTTTGAGGCACACAACATTAATTTTTACCACCAGAAACAAAATTGGTAAACAAACTTGTACATCTTCATTGTCGTCTTTATTTCCTTATAATAAATTCCTAGAAATATATTTATCCATGGTATAACCTCTTTAAGGCTCTTAAAAAAATATGTGCTAGAATAAACTTGAATACCTAGATGCTGTTTTCACTTGGGTATAAAATATAAATGTTGAGGTTCAAGTACTAGGCACTAAAACATGACTTAGCTCTTGTGGGATAACCAATTCTATAAGTAGATTGAATCAAGATTACTTTCCATAAAAATGTGTTTCAAGTTTTTGTTGGGAATGTGAATAATAACTTAAAATATACTTTGATTCCTTTTGAAAGGTGAATTCTTTGTTCTCTTTTTATAAGTGTAGTTTTGGGTTGACGTAATCTAACATTAATCCTACATTTTATTGTAGTGCAGATTTGTAGTACTTTTTTATTATCTTAGTTTATGATTAAGTTTGAAGTTCGCTGATGAATCTAGGTCAGCCCTGAAGTGTAAATTTTGCTATTGGAATACATGCTGAGTTTATGAATTTGGCAGATTTAAGATAAAGTGTGATTAGACAACAAAAAGACAGGTGTCTTTTTTTAAATAGACTTTTTTGGGTTTTTTTTTTAGAGCAGCTTTAGGTTCACAGCAAAATTAAGCAAAAGTGTAGTTCACATATACTCCCTGCCCCTACATATACACACTGTCCTCCGACATCAGCGTCCTACACACAGTGGTGCTTTTGTTAAAATCGATGAACCTTCGCTAACATCATTATCATCCAAAGTCTATAGTTTGACATTAGGGTTCACTCTCGTGGTTGTATATTAAATGGGTTTTTCACAGATTTATAATGACAGGTATCAACCAATTTTGTATTATAGAGAATAGTTTCACTGCCCTAAAAAATCTTTTGTGTTGTGCTTGTGCATCCCTCCCTATGCCCCTAACCCCTGGCAGTCACAGCTCTTTTTACTAAGACGCCTTTCTTTTGCTAGGACTTGTGGCAAATAGATGTTAGGTAGGTACCTTAATGTTAATGTGTGGAGTGATATTTGAGAAGCAGGTGATCATCTGTAGGTGTCTTTTAGCTCTGACCTTGAAATACCCATTTGGGGGCAAGAGTAGGGAGAACTGACTTGGAACTGTGAATCACAAAAATCTGTTGGAGGACTGAAATCTGCTTGTCCCAGTACATTTTTGGCACTGAAGAAGGGAAATAAAATCACTATTCTATATGCAGGATGTAACTTCAGTTTAAAATCTTAGAGTAGTGCTGAATTTAAAAACTTTTAATTGTAGGTAATCACTAAATGCTAATACAGTATTTACAGGTATCCTAATGAAATTTACATACAATTCTCTTTTATTCAATTGCTTATTTCGGTGTTTGATGGAATACTTTATCTATATTTAGTTCATATTTGGTAGATAAATCACCATGGGGAGTAGTGCAGGTGAATCACATCATTGTTATGCTCCATTATACCTTTGAAATCTATTTGCTATCCTTCCCTTTATTAGTCTGTAGACTGGAAATGGTGACAGATATGTAGTTCTGTCTGAAAGGCCCATCTTTGTCCATGCTGATAAACTGGGTCACATAGCGATTATAGCCAACTAATATAAGTGAATTTTCAAGTGAACCAAAGGTTTTCTGCCCAGTGGGTTTTTTTTTTTCTTTCTAAAAACCAACTACTGCTTTCTTTAAAATAAGAACAAAACTATTTGTTGGTTTCAGCAAAATCACCAACCTCCACATTTGGTCGTTGTGATATTTTAGCAGTTATTACTTTTGAGTTATTTTTTAAGTAAAGTGTTTTACTTGGTAGAATGTCATAATTTTTATGAAAGTTTTGTGCTACATATACTTAACTACTCTTGAGTTGCTGGAGGTATTTCCCCAAACTAATTGATTATTACATTTGCTTATAGACTAGGTAAGGGCAGTGCCAGGTACAGTGGCTCATGCCTGTAATCCTAGTACTTTGGGTGGATCACCTGAGGTCAGGAGTTCGAGACCAGCCTGGCCAACATGGGGAAATGCCGTCTTTACTAAAAATACAAAAGTTAGCTGGGCGAAGTGGCAGGCGCCTGTAGTTCCAGCTACTCAGGAGACTGAGGCAGGATAATCGCTTGAACCCGGGAGGCAGAGGTTGCAGTGAGCTGAGGTTGCGCCACTACACTCCAGCCTGGGTGACAGAGTGCTCCGCCTAAAAAAAAAAAAAGTAAGGGCAGGTGTAAGACTCCTGTGTAAAATGTTTAAATTTCATTCATTCAAGAAATATCAAGCACCTGCTAGGCTAGGTGGCAGGCACTGTTCTAGGTGCTGGAAGATAGAATGATCAACAGGATAATTGCGATCCTTACTTTAGTGGCACACACATTCTGTGGAGGGGGAGCTATGAGGTACACATTTAAACAAATGAAAAAAGGTTGTTTTAGGAATTGAAAAGAACTATGAAAAATCCTGTTTCATTAAAGCGTTAAGGAGGGGGATCTGTGATTTAGATTGAGTGGTCAGGGAGGGACATGCTGAAGAGAGAACATTTGAGCTGAGACCTGGATGATGGAGATGTAAGCCATGTGAATTTATGAGGACAGAGCATTCCAGATAGGGGAGGGTAACTTGGTCAACTTCACATTTAACTATATTATTTAGTTGCTACTCTGTGGAGATTAGATTGGATTGGATAAAAGGACAGGAGTATTACTAATGAAGGGTGATCAGTTAGGTGCTGCAGTGTGAGATAAGATGGCAGTGATAAGAGCAGGTATGTTATCAATAGAGATTCAGAAATGAAGACAAATAAAGAAGGTGATTATTGATTAGATTTAGGGGTAAGTAAAAAACATATAGACATATCTCTATATGTCAGGGACAGCCGGCAGGTCTTTGCCAGAGCAGGTGGGTGGATGGCAATGTCAAGTGAGGATCACCATAGCATTTCAAGGGGAAAATAAAAGCTTATTCTGTTGGATTGGTTATTTTGAAGTTAGTTAACTTACTCCTATGGTGCTTACTAGGTAGCATGTATATTTCAACTCATTGAATCCTGATGACAACCCTAATGAGGTAGGTACTGCTACTATGCCTGTTTTATGCACACGCATTTTCCAGATTAGAAAACAGGCACAGAGAAGCTAAGTGACATGCATCGAGGCAGTTTTGCTCCCTAGTTCATAGTCTTAAACCACTAATTAAGCATGGAAACTTAATCACACCATTTGCATTCTGTTTTGTCATTTATCTGAACTTACCTCATGAGACATTAATTTAGAATTTAACTATATTGCTACTTTTCCTGGAAGGTTCACTTTTGTATGCATTCAAATACTATACCTGACTATTGCTGTATACCATTGATACAGGCAGTGATAATGTCCTCTTTAATTAAATATTGATTGCTTTTACTTCCAAAGATTCTCCTTTGAAGTGGCTGGCTCTTTATAATGCATTGTCATTGTTTGCAGCACATTTTGAAATAGTGCTGTTGACTTTGCTACATACAGTTAAAGGTGTCTCTTGATGTGATAAAGGCTCTGATAGTCTTTGCAAATCAGATAAGTGAGATGCTTCTTTTGGTAATAAGATTAAAAATCCACTAATGTAAATATATAATCTTTGCTCTGCGAATGTTGGTTATGTGGATAAGGTATTATTGTACTGCTGATTAATAATAATGTACCACACCTCAGTGGACTGGCTTTCTCTTCAGAGTGGAAGGACAGTCATTGATTGCATCGAAAACAGTGGATACTGTATGTGTCAGAGTGTAAACTGATGCTTAGTAGACAGGCTCAAGGAGGGTGTCTCTTAGTAATTTTGATGTGGGAGAAGGTCCCCAGGAGTGACTAGTTGCTACATGGATCAAGCAGTTGGTAGAGAAGAAAGGCAGACAAGGTACATGTCCTCTGAAGCCAGGTGTTTTTTAAAGAGCAGGGACCTAGACTTTGGAAGTGTTTATCTCTGCTATTTACATTTTCTGTACTTCGTCATCACTATGCAGTAAAGGTTACCTTATTTTAGTGTGTTGTGGTAACCAAAGGAAGGGTTTATATGGCTGTTTTGGGGAGCCATATAGTCTTAAAGTGGTGGCTGTAGTGTTTGGTAAGAAAGAGCTCCAGTGGGAGATGAAATTCTGAGATACAGGTACATCTCACTGACCATCCTGTACTGAAACTTAATGAGGAGGCTATAGTACTAGGTTACTGTTATTAAATTAGAGATTCATTGTTAAGTATCATTTTTGGAAACTTGTTAGAACCGTAATTTTCTTCTTTAAGTCTCAGAATGAAAAATAACATTAACAGGTTTTTAATTTTTTTAAGACTGAGTCTTACTCTTGCCCAGGCTGGAGTGCCGTGGCGTGATCTCAGCTCACTGCAACCTCTGCCTCCCAGGTTCAAGCGGTTCTCTCTCAGCCTCCCTAGTAGCTGGGACTACAGGTGCCTGCCACCACACCCGGCTACTTTTTGTATTTTCAGTGGAGATGGGGTTTCCCCATGTTGGCCTGGCTGGTCTTGAACTCCTGACCTCAGGTGATCTGCCTGCCTTGGCCTCCCAAAGGGCTGGGATTACAACCACTGTGCCCAGCCACATGAAAAATTTTAATATATGTTTTTAATCTTTGTAGAGTTATTTTCTAGGTGATGGTTACAGGGAAAATTGGGATCTGAAGTACCAGGTGAAATTGATTTTTCCCTTCTTTATCTAGTTTCTGTGTACATACAGTTGCAAAAGTTATTTGCAGAATAATGCAGGGCTCAAAAACAGCTGCTGCTCACATTTAGCTGTTAAGACTTCATTGAGATAGAGGCCATGTTTAGTATTATGGTTTATGTATAGTGGTGTATTAGTTCATTTCCATGCTGCTAATAAAGACATACTCAAGACTGGGCAATTTGCAAAAGAAGGAGGTTTAATCGACTCACAGTTCCATGTGGCTGGGGAGATCTTACAATCATGGTGGAAGGTGAAAGTCATGTCTCACATAACGGCAGACAAGAGAAGAGAGCATGTGCAGGGAAACCTCTCCTTATAAAATAATCAGATCTTGTGAGACTTATTCACCATCATGAGAACAGCACAGGAGAGACGCTCCCCGTGATTCAGTTACCTCCCACTGGATCCCTATCACAACATGTGGGAATCGTGGGAGCTACAATTCAAGATGAGATTTGGGTGGGGACACAGCCAACCATATCAAGTGGGAAATCTTATCAGCATTCTTTGTCCTCTTAGAGAGGGAGTGAGAAATCCAAAGAACATTGTAGTGATCTATAATGGGGGAGGGGATGACAGCTTATTTGAAATTTAGCTTTAGTTGTGGTCCTTAATGAAAATTTGTAATGTAGGGATTAAAGTAACTGGTTTCTTTCTTTTTAAATTCTAGGTGAGAATTATGAAGATGATGACCTAGTAAATTCTGATGAGGTTATGAAGAAACCATGTCCAGTACAGATTGTTCTTGCTCATGAAGATGACCATAATTTTGAACTTGATGAAGAAGCTTTGGAGCAGATATTGCTACAGGAGCACATACGAGATCTTAACATAGTAGTGGTATCTGTGGCAGGAGCTTTTCGTAAAGGGAAATCATTTCTACTGGACTTCATGCTTAGATACATGTATAACAAGGTGAATAGTCTTTTAAATTGAACCCAATTAAAAACAAAAAATGTCCCAACCAAGCCTGTTAAAAAAATAGAAAAAACCCAGAACTATATCTTTTTCTGTTTAAGTGGTCTCACTCTGTTGCCCAGGTTGGAGTGTAGTGGTGTGATCACGACTCAATGCAGCCTCAAACTTCAGGCTTAAGCAATCCTCCCATTTCAGCCTCCCGAGAAGCTTGGACTACAGGCATATGCCACCACAACCAACTCTTTAAAAAAAAAATTTTTTTTTTTTTTGTGGTCGAGATGGTGGTCTCACTTTGTTGTCCAGGCTGACAGAACTGCATTTTTAATTTTATAGAGATACAGTTCTTCATAGGAATTCCTGATCAAGATAGTAATGTGAAGTTAGAGCTCTTCTTAATCACCGTAATTCCTTTCTGCATATACTGCATATGGAAAAATATAATTGAGCATCTGTGTTCCAGGCAGTGTAGCTCTAACCCAAGTTGTCTAAGTATAACCTAAAAGTCTCTGAAATACTATTTATCTTCTTTCCCTTTTTGTTATTTCTTCACACTTTCCTTCTTGGCCACCTTTATAGTGAGTAAAGTAGAATGATAAAGACCTTTGAAAAAGTATATCTGTGTTCCTCAAACAAGTCACTTTTAGTGACTATTACTTTTTGAAATAAAGTCCAGTTTCTTAGAGTGGCTTCTGCAGCCATCTGTGATCTCTGAATCTCATCGCTGGCCCTTCGTATGTCAAATAAACTATAGTTTTTGCTGTTCCCTGAGTACGCCATGTTTTTTCTCAAATATTATGGTATTCTTGGCTCATCTTTTCATGGGGGACTTCCCTGGCATCTAGAACTTTATTATATCCTCTTCCTAACTCTCATGGTACATGTTGTATGTTTTATTGATACTACTTTAGATGGCTGTTTTTTTTCTGGTTGCTGTAATAATCTCTGTCATAAGTGGGCCCTCTGTAGATTATCAAGCACCTGGCACAACAGTTGGGTCTTAAGTGATACTTACTATTTTAATTGATGAATCTCCTTCTCTTCTATGCATTTTGACTTTGAGATGGTACCAGATAGTTGTTACTTACCTGTCTCTCCTGACTCTTTCTCTTCTGGGAAAAAAAAAAAAAGCAAAAAAAAAATTTCACTTGAATTGGAATGTTTTTCTGATAATTGAAAGTTGGACTGAGGGAATGGGAGTTTGATAGGGAACAAGGAGAAGGAATTGGAAATTTTGGAGTGGAGCACTTAGTGGGTAGGGAACTTTTGACATTCAGAAGCCATGTGAATTACTAGAAATACTTTGACAGAATTATATAATGGTCTAAATACCTGTGAGGGTGCTCACCTTTATGAATTCTGTGTAAATCTGTAATTGGGTGTGCATTCTTCTTGAGATAAGAAATAAGGTAAACATTCTCAATTGGTTTTCCAGGAAGCTTTTCAGTAAAGCCTTTTAATAGCGATCATTTCACATATTCTCCAATATACCTGAGTATCAGGTTCTATCTCTAATAGTTTATATTAGAGAACAGATTTACATGTTTAGGACATTGAGAGAGAGATACCATTTTAAAGTTTTCCCATTGATTGAGATGTGATCTCACTCTGTCACACAGGCTGGAGTGCAGTGGTATGAACATGGCTTACTGCAGCCTCAACCTCCTGTGCTCAAGCGATCCTCCCACCTCAGCGTCCCAAGTAGCTGGCACTATAGGCATGTGCCACAATGCTTGGTTAATTTTTAAATTTTTTGTGAAGATGGGGTTCTCACTATGTTGCCCAGGCTGGTCTTGAACTCCTGGCCTCAAATGATCCTCCCACTTCAGCCTCCCATCGTGTTGGGATTACAGATATGAGTAAGTCTGAGCTCTTGATTCTTCATCACCATAATTCCTTTCTGCATATACTACATATGGAAACATATGATTGAGCATCTTTGTTCCAGGAATGGAACATGCTCAACTAAAGTTTTCCCATTTAGACTTGATCCAAAATTTTACATTTGAAATAGAGAAGTGTATAAGTAGTGGCATACTCTTTTTTTAAAAAAACTATAGCTTGTGTATATTGTATCTATCTGTGTCTTAGCTGTTCAGTGCAAATGTATTTTGTTCCAAGTAGGTCACAAACAGTAGAAAGTTAGAAGGAGAGGGAAACTTAGATCACTTATCTAGGAATGACAGATACGTTTCACCTCAGGTGCCATTTCTGTTTCCATCTCTGATCGTAGTGGCTGTTCAGAGGGGAGTAGCAGCCCCCATTTGTCATATATTTGCAATCTCTGCACAAACGGAACTCTCTTTTTTCCTGGGGGAGTTGCAGAAGCCATGCAAAGGTTATGATGGCCTGAGTGAGGTTATACATCAAGGTAGAGGCTTCTAAGCTGAAGTGTCTTTATTAGCTTTCGTTTATAGTATTTCCCTATAGAATTCCTGATTTAAATCACCTTATTCTGCCAATCAAAAATTGCATTCAACTAGTGTCTGATATTTGGATAATGTGCCTCCACTTAGACTGATCTTGTGGTAGGTCATGCTTTTCCTATGAGATGAAAGTAAAGAAGGAGAAATAATGGGATAGTTGGATTTATTTTATTAACCTGTATGCCTGCAGAGGTGGGATGCTAGCTGAAAGAAGTAGAAGAATAGTGACATACCGACAATTTAAGTTTTCAGTGTTGACCTGAGTCAATGTATGTAAGTATGCAGTTGACGAAGGTAGTGAGTAGTTTCACAAGAGGAGATGAAAATCTGTAATCAAAGATAGAATCGGTGGGTTTGGTTGTGGTGTGAGGGAGGTTGGCTTTCCCCTCCTAAATAAATGTTGTTCTCTCAAGTATTCTATGTCCCCCCACCACTTATAATTCTTATTTGCTTATTTAGGGTTGTGCTTTAGATAAATATATCTTTTCCTTAAGATGTTTTTCCCTTGAAGTATAATTTACATACAGAAAGGTGCACAAGTCTTAAATGTACAACCTGATGAAATTTTACATAGGAATATACCCTTACTACTACCACCCGGATGAAAATATAGAACAAACCTCCACTTTGTGTTCCTTCTCAGTTAATATCTACCCCACAAAGATAACTGCTGTTCTGAACTTCTCACCACAGGTTCATTTCACTTGTTTTTGGACTTCACATGAATGAAAATCATACCATAGGTATTCTGTGTTTGGCTTATTTTGTTAACATTATAACTTTGAGATGTACCCATTTTTCTGCATTATTTTTGTTGCCTTAATATTCTACTGTATAAGGGCCTGGCATGGTGGCTTACACCTCTGAGGCAGGCAGATCACCTGTAGTTAGGGGTTCAAGACCAACTGGGCCAACGTGTTGAAATCCCATCTCTACTAAAAATATAAAAATTAGCTGGGCATGGTGGCGTGTGCCTGTAATCCCAGCTACTTGGGAGGCTGGGGCAGGGGAATTGCTTGAACCTGAGAGGTAGAGGTTGCAATGAGCCGAAATCTCACCATCGCACTCTAGCCTGGGCAACGAGAGTGAAACTGTCTCAAAAAAAAAAATAAAATAAATGAATAAATATTCTACTGTATGATTATGCCACATTTTACTTATCTGTTTAACTGCTGATGGATTTTTTGCTTTGATATTACAATTTTTAGTCATCTGATTTTTCAAGTTTTTTTTTCTTTTTTAACACAATATTAGAGGTCATATATTTTATAAGTTTTCAAACACATTTTTTATATTGGAATATAACAAAGAGAGCCTGTATACCTGTACCCTTTACCTAGTTTCTTCTAATGCTATCATTATTAGTATGGTACATTTGCAAAACTAAGAAACCGACATTGGTACATTAGTATTAACTAAACCCCAGACTTCATTCAGGCTTCTGCAGTTTTTCCATTGGTGCTGTTTTTTTTTTTTTTTTTTTTTTTTAATCCCGGGATCTAATACAGAATATGATTCCTAGATTTAGCTGTCATGTCTCCTTAGTTTCTTCTGATCTGTGAGAGTTTCTCAGCCTTTCCTTTTTTTTCATGATCTTGACTGTTTATTTTTTATTTTTGAAATGGAGTTTTGCTCTTGTTCCCTAGGCTGTAGTGCAATGGCTTGATCTTGGCTCACTGCAACCTCTGCTTCCTGGGTTCAAGCAATTATCTCACCTCATCCTCCTGAGTGGCTGGGATGACAGGCACCCCCACCACGCCCAGCTAATTTTGGTATTTTTAGTAGAGATGGGGTTTTACTATGTTGGCCAGGCTGGTCTCAGACTCCTGACCTCTGGTGATCTGCCCACCTTGGCCTTCCTAAAGTGTTGGGATTACAGGCGTGAGCCACCGCGCCTGGCGATCTTGACTATTTTGAGGAGTACTGGTAAAGTATTTTGAAGAATATTCTTCAATTTAAGTGATCTTACATTTCTTTCTTGGTTAGACTGGGATTATGGGATTTTGGAAAGAATACTACTGAGGTCAAGTACCGTTTTCATAACATCATATCTGGGGATGTGTATAGTCACATGATACTGCTAGTAATGATACTCTTCACCCCTTGGTTAAGCTTGTGTTTGCCATGTTTCACCCCTACAGGCTTGCTAGTTTTTAGACATTAATTCTACCCCAGTGTCACAACAGGGAAGGAGGAGGATTAAGCTCCTCACAGAACAGGAAAGGAGGAGGATTGCTCTACCTTCTGATAGGAGGAAGGCATCTAAATATATTACTTAGAATTCTTCTGTTGGGAAGAGTTGTATCTTCTCCCCATTTATTTATTTATTCAATCCTTTATGGGCTCATTTATACTTGAATTCTAATCTAAAGCGTTTACTTTTATAAAAAAAATTCATCTTTTAGAATCAGGGGCTATATATACAGGTTTGTTACTAGGGTATATTTTCTAATGCTGATGTTTGGGGTATGACTGATCTTGTCACCCTTGTACTGAGCATAGTAATCAATTGTTTTTCAATCCTTGTTCCCTCCCTCCCTCTCCTCTCTAGTAGTAGCCATTGTCTGTTGTTGCCATCTTTATGTCCATGGGTACCCTAGTTTAGCTTCTATTTTTAAGTAAGAATGTGGTATTTGGTTTTCTGTTCCTGCATTAATTCGCTTAGGATAATGGCCTCCAGGTACATCCATGTGGCTGCAAAGGACATGATTTCATTCTTTTTTGTGGCTGCATGATTTTAGTTAAATCCTTTCAAAGTGAAATAGATTATCCAGTGTCAGAAAAATGCTGATTAGATTGTCACATCTGGCTGTTGTCAAAGTAGTTTGAATTCTAGGAGTCAGTTTACAACGGTCAAACTCAGTAGAATTATGTAATATACATGAAACTAAACACAGTGCTTGGGATATTGATGCTGAGTAATGGTGATAGCTATTATTACTGAATTCTCCTAGATAAAGATTCTTAATTCTCTATAGAGTTGCTTCTACTTTTATACCATTTCCTGTTTTTTCTTTTTAAAACTTTGTTATGAATAATTTTGTTAATGAACACATGTAAAAGTAGACAATAATATAAATGCCCATATACTAAACAATTTTTAGCACTTAATCAACTCCATCAATCTTGTTTAATCTATAATCCAACTCACTCTATACGTTATATATTATTTGGAAGTAAATCCTAGACTTCATGTCATTTCATTTATAAATATTTCAGTATGTGTCTTTTAAAGATAAGGACTTTTTCAAACATTACAATAATATAAAAATAATTCCTTAATATTATAAGATGTCTTGTGTGTTCAGTTTTTTAGTTGCCTCAACTGCTTTTTTTTTTTTTTTTTTTTTTTAAATAGTTTGAATCCAACCAGATGAGGTCCACATTGTGATTGGTTGTGTTTGAAGTATTTTTAATGTGTTTCAGGTTTCCCTCCCTCCCTCTCTTTTTCTTGGCAATTTATTTGTCGAAGATACTGACTGCTGGTTATAGGGTTTTCCGCTCTGAATTTGCCGATTGCATCCCATTGGTATAGTTTTACATGTTCTGTGTTCTGTGAATCTTCTGTAAGTTGTTGTTAGAGACTTCATCAGACTCAGGTTTGACACTCTTTTGGCAAGAGTACTTCATAGACAACGATGTCTTCTTCCATTAGGAGGCACATATTATTTTATGATATAATGGTTTTTGAATCTTTACTGAATTCTAGGTATTTTGATTACTAAGCATTTAGCAGGCATTATCTTACTTCGTATTCACAGATAACCCTGTGCAGTAATAATTGTATTTCAACTTGGTAGTTGAAGAAATGAGACCCAAAGTAAGTGGCAAGGCTTAAATTCCAGACCTGGCAATTTGATGCCAGAGCCTTTATTCTAAAAACTATTATGTAAATTATATTTGGTCATTTTCCCATATATTTACAGTATGTAAAGTGCAGGTTACTTTATAGGATATACCTACACTAATTATTCTTTTGTAAATGTTCATTTTTCATTGTTTACTTCAGAGTTGGACTAGGCTTATGGGAGGATATGTGTGAGTACAAATGTAACTTTTCTTGCTGTCCATTGGTATCTAAGCTTAAATAAAGATCCTTGCTCTATTTGCTACACAAGAGTTTTGACTCAATCTACAGCATATTTGCTAATGGCATTTTAAAGAAACTGTTCTTTATATTTTTATTCTTTGCTGTTTAAAGAGCTGCTCCCCAAATTGTTGCCAGAGACCAGGAGTAAAACACTATCTTTAAGAATTGTACACACTGCTGCATATAACTTGCCACAAGCACAGATATCTCAGAAATGAGTCCTATGGGTGTTGAACTTGATTTTACCCTCCTCCCTCCTCTTTAAGGGTAACAGTGCCTGAGATTTCATGGGAAATGTGTGAATGAATACATGAAGAAAAACTTGGTTTGTTTTATATTCTTTCTCAAGAATGAAATGTATTTGGAGGAGGAGCAGTATTTTAAAATGCTTCTTCTTGGATAATTTTATCATTTATTTTTTATTGGGTGTAACTTACATGCTTAAAGTGTAAACCTTAGGATAGCCAATGAATTTTTATATAAATATGCCATTGTAACCACTGTCTCTCAGATCAAGACAGAGAGCGTTTCCTGCATTCTAGGAAGCTCTCTCATCCCCCTTCACAGTTACTGCTATCTCTGGCTCTCAAGGGCCAGCACCATTCTGACTTGTACTAATGTAGATTAGTTTTGCCTACTATAAAATTTCACATAAATGTAATCATAGAGTATGTACTCTTATGTCTGGTTTCCTTCACTAAGCATTAAGGCTGATGTATGCATGTTGTTATATGTATCAAAAATATGTTGTATGTTACTTTTATTGCTAAGTGATATTTCACTGGATAATATATGATTTACTCTTTCTACTGATAGACATATGGGTTTCTAATATTTGTCTGTTATGAATAAAACGGCTAATGAACATTTCTGTACAAGTCTTGGTGATGTAAGCACTGAATTCTGTTGGGTTTATTCCCAGGAGTAGAATTGCCAGTTCACAGCAGAAAAATACCCATTTAATTTTAGTAGAGATTGCCAAAATTTTTTTCCGAAGTAGTTTTACTAATTTTACACTTCACCAGCAGTGTGAGAGACTTATAGTTGCTGTATATCTTGTAAACAGTATTGTCAATCTTTTTCATGTTAGCTGTTTTGATAGATGTGCATCTTGTTGATTTAAAATTACCTATATACATCTATATACAAGTTCATTTGCTCATAAAACTTTTTGCCAGATTTAATGTAGTTTAGCTTATCATTTAATTATTACTTTAACTGAATTTACTTTTGAATATTTATTATAAGTGAAACTATAGAACTTATGTAACAAACTGCTGAAAATTTGAATTTTATATTTTATTATTTTTGTCAATGTGAGAAGCAGGCAAACTTTGACCAGAGTTTTAAGACTCAATAAGGAAATAAAAATTGTGGGCTAATTATTATTGTTTTTTTTTTTTTTTACCTGAATATAAGATAAGGGGATTGGATACAGAGGTTATGTGGACTATCTTCCTCTTAGCATATTGGGGTCCCTGCTGCTGAGACTTTGATTTTGGAATCAAAACTAATTTTTAATTCTTTCCTATGTAGATTTCAAATTAGATTAGATTTCAGTTAGAAAAACTTCATCAAGTGTTGCCAAAGCGAGAGGAATCAGAAATAAATGAGATGGAAGTGTTTACAATATTGTTTGAAGTCCTTATTGCAGTGTTTTAGGAGAGACTCTCTTGATTACATTCCTGAACCTGTTGCCTGAAAATACTCTATCCTGTGTAGCGTTTCCAGTTTTAAGCCCCAAATGTATGTACTGCCTCTTTTGCAGTATCGAAAAGATATGGCACCCCTGTCATCACGTATTTTGATTTTGGATTTGAGAGAACATAAATTATAGATCTTTGTTCATTCTGAAGTCTTTGTTCTAGTAGGTTTTATTAACTGTTTCTAAAGTAACTGGTTTTATTTAGGCTATTTACTAAAAAATATCTCGGGCAACAAACTGTTACACATAAACACTGACTACTCAAACACCAGCTTTAGAACATTTAGGGAATTAAGGTATCTTGTATAATGTAAGTTCTTTTTATGTTAATATTAACTGTTTTTGGAGGAGACTTTTTTTCGAGGTAATAAATCCCTATCTCCTTCCCCCACTTTGCCAGGACAATTTTGCTATTCAGCTTATAAGTTTTTGAAAAAAATATTTTAATTTTTTTAGAGATATGGTTTCACTCTGTTGCCCAGGCTGGAGTGCAGTGGCACAGTCACAGCTCACTGCAGCCTGGAACTCCTGGGCTCGGGTAATCGACCCCAAAGGCTTTCACTTTTTTGCCCAGCTTGGTCTTGAACTCCTGGGCTCAAGCAGTCTTTTGTTTTGGCCTCCCAAAGTGCTGGGATTGTAGGTGTGAGCCACCGTGCATAACTCAGCTTATGAATTTTAGTTCAGAATTTCTTTTTCTTTTTCTTTTGAGACTGGGTCTCACTCTATTGCCTAGGCTGTCCTTGAACTCCTGATCTCAAGCAATCCTTCTGCCTCATCCTCCCAGGTAGCTGGGACTATAAGGCATGTGCCATTGAGCCTGGCTTCAGAATTTCTTTTTCTCACGAATTTATTTCCTTTAATATGATACATTTTCTGTAGATTGGAGAATGTATACCATAATCCTTTCATCAAGAAGCAATGTCAAGCTGTAAGATTGATGTTACATTGCACTAGTATATGGACAGTTAACAGAAATTTCAGTGGGCCATTCATTCTTCTGTAGACTCTGGTAGTGTTATATAAGTGGGTTTTGTGTGACTGTTGAACTTGTGCACTAAGTATTTCATTTTTTGTTTTTCCTTTAGCAGTGCTATTGAGATATTCAGAAGTGTGCAATTCAGTGGTTTTTAGTATATTCACAGAGTTGTGCAACTATTACCACAATTAATTAAAAATGTTTCCATTGGCAGGGCATGGTGGCTTATGCCTATAATCTCAGCACTCTGGGAGGCCGAGGTGGGAGGATTGCTTGAGCCCAGGAGTTTGAAACTAGTCTGTGTAACATAGGGAGACTCCACTTCTACAAAAAGTTAAAAGATTAGCCGAGCGTGGTGGTGTGTACCTGTAGTCCTAGCTGCTCAGGAGGACTAAGGCAGGAGGATGGCTTGAGCCCAGGAGGTTGAGGTTGCAGTGAGCCCTGATTGTGCCACTGCGCTCCAGCCTGGGAGAGAGCAAGACCCTGTCTCAAAAAGAAACAAAGTTTCCATCATCTCAAAATGAATCCCTGTAACAGCCCTTTAGCTGTTACCCCCACATCCTTTCTCCAAACCCTCAACCTGAAGGAACCACTAATCTATTTTCTGTCTCTGTGGATTTGTCTATTCTGGACATTCATGTAAGTGGAATCTTAAAAAATGTGGTCTTTTGTGACTGGCTTCACTTAGCATAGTGTTTTCAGGGTTCATCCATATTATAGCATGCATCTGTACTTCTTTCTTTTTATGGCTGGATAATATTCTTGTATGGATATACCACATTTTATCCATTCATCAGTTAATGGACAATTGGTTGGTTTGCAACTTTATTACTATTAGGAATAATACTATAATCATACTAATATATAATAGATTAATTACATAAAAACTATTTTTATTTGTATATGTTGTAATAATAATGATGTGAAAGAGGCTTCTTCCTTCATTTTTTGGTTATCTGTCCCAGCACCATTTTTGGAAAGACTGTTCAACACTTTTACTATTGAATGCTTTTGGTACCTTGTTGAAAATCAGTTGATTATAGACATAAGAATTCATTTCTTGACTCTCAATTCTATTCCGCTGCTATACTTGTTTTATTTTTTCTTTTAGTTTTTGAGATGGAGTCTCGCTCTGTTGTCCAGGCTGGAGTGCAGTGGCACAATCTTGTCTCACTGCAACAACCTCCACCTTCTGGCTTCAAGCAATTCTCCTGCCTCAGCCTCCCAAGTAGCTTGGACTACAGGCATACGCCACCACGCCAGCTAATTTTTTTTTTTTTTTTGAGAGGGAGGCTCTCTCTGTTGCCAGGCTGGAGTGCGGTGGCACCATCTCGGTTCACTGCAACTTCTGCTTCCTGGGTTCAAGTAATTCTCCTGCCTTAGCCTCTCGATTAGCTGGGACTACAGGCACGTGCCACCACACCTAGCTAATGTTTGTATTTTTAGTAGAGATGGGATTTCACCTTGTTGGCCAGGATGGTCTCCATCTCTTGACCTCATGATCTGCCCGCCTTGGTCTCCCAAAGTGCTGGGATTACAGGCACGAGCCACTCTGCCCAGTCAATTTTAATTTTGTATGTTAGCAGAGATGGGATTTCACTGTGTTGCCCGGGTTGGTCTCGAATTCATGACCTTAGGTGATCCACCTACCTCACCCTCCCAAAGTGCTGGAATTACAGACATGAGCCACTATAGCTATCTGCTTGCATGATTTTTAATGGGAAGTTCAGTGTAATTCTTATCTTTGTTCCTCTGTAGGTAAAGTGTTTTGTCCTTGGCTTCTTTCAAGATTTTCTTTTTGTGTTACTTTGCACCTAGGCTGTGATATGCCTAGTGGGGATTTTTTGGTATTTATCCTGCTTTGTGTTTTGTCCTCTTCCTGGATCAATTTCCTGTCTTATAATTCTAAAATCTGTCATATCTGAGTCTGGTTCTGATGTTTGTCTTGTCTTTTCGGTCTGTTTTTTCTTGCCTTTTGGTATGGCTTGTAATTTTTTGCTAAAAGCTAGAACATGAAGTATCAGGTAGTAAAGAGTGAAGATTTAGGCTTTTATTATGAGGTTATATGTTAATCTAGCTAGGAGATCGGCTGTGTTTAATGTTTTCTGTAGCTGCAGGTCCTAGAGGCTTCAGTTTCTCCCTATTTATGGTTTCCCAGGACTTTTATTGAATTCGAAATCTGTGTCTTGCAGCTTTCTTATTTGTAATCCACTGTTATTATATTGGAGCCCTGTTGATGAGGTGGTAATATGTAGGAGAGCGGAAGCATCATATGTCAACTTAAGGGTAAATCTTAGTTTTAATTTTATTCTTTTTGAGACAGAGTCTCCTTATGTTGCCCAGGCTGGTCTTGAACTCCTGAGCTCAGCCTCCTGAATAGCTGAGACTACAGGCACACACCACCGCACCTCTAGCTCCTTAGGTTTTTAGTGGGCTTGAGTCCTGGGCTTCGACCCCTCCTTTTTTTTTTAAATCTTAAACTAGACAGAAAGCCTAGATGGGGCTGGAGTAGGCTAATTGCTCCTGCCTAGGGTCAGATTTTCTCAAGAGGGCAGACTTTTGTTTTGGGGACTGCGTGTGTGTGTGTGTGTGTGTGTGTGTGTGTGTGTGTGTGTGTAGTGGTTATGTGTGTGTAGTGGTTGTGTGTGTGTGTGTGTGTGTGTAGTGGTTATCCCCTTGTCAGTCATGAGGAAAACTTTGTTCCGTTTTTACTTTGAGAACTTTGTGAAGTTCTTTGAGATAAAATTCAGGAAAATGTGGGGTTTGCTGAAACTGAGCCTCTAGGGGTTTTTCACTCTTAAACTAGTTCACTCTCAGCTTTTGACAATTCATTCAAATTGCCATTTAAGTGTTCCTACTAGTTGCTGCAGCAGTTGCTGGTAAGCCGACCTCAACTTGTGATCCTTTGTGTTAGTTTGTCTCTCGTGATTTTGCAGAGGTGGTTTGACCTGTGACCTCAGTTCTTTGATCTAAGAAAGGAGAGTTACTGATTTTTCAGTTTGCTCAGCTTTTTTTTTGAGACAGAGTCTCACTCCGTCACCAGGCGCCAGGCTGGAGTGCAGTGGCGTGACCTTAGCTCACTGCAACCTCTGCCTCCTGGGTTCAAGCAATTGTCCTGCCTCAGCCTTCCAAGTAGCTGGGACTACAGGCATGCACCACCATGCCCAGCAAAATTTTTGTATTTTTAGTAGAGACAGGGTTTCACCATGTTGGCCAGGGTGGTCTTGATCTCTTGACCTTGTGATCTGCCCGCCTCAGCCTCCCTGCTCAGCTTTTTTCTTGTTGTAAAGATGGGTCTGATGACTTCTAAACTTTTTACATGAGAAAGCTGAAACTGGAAGTCCAATGGAAAACCAAGCCACATCTCAGTTTAATTACGAAAGGTATCTACCCTTTCCGTTTTGTTAGCTTTCAAGGGTACTTTTTTATTCTTAAATTGTGGTAAGATATGCATAACGTAAAATGTACCTCTTTAGCCATTTGTAGGCTACAGTTCAGAGGCATCCAGTCTGTTCACATTGTTCTGCAGCCATTGCTACCATCCATCTCCAGAACGTCTTCATCTTCCCCAACTGAAGCTCTGTGCCCATTAAACACTAACTCCCCATTTCCTCCTTCTCCTGGCATCTACCATTCTATTTTCTGTCCTTATGAATTTAACTAAGCACCTCGTATGAGTGGAATCATAGAATATTTGTCCTTTTGTGTGTGGCTTATTTCATTTAGCATAGTGTCTTCAAGGTCAAAGACACCTTTTAAGCAGAACCTTTTATCAAAACATATTAAATTCCTCTTCAGCATGTTCCCAAGTTGTTAGAGTTGTCCTTTTTCTGGGCTTGTGACTTGGGTCAGTCATAATTTCATTGAGTTGTCTAGCCCTAGAAGGGAAGAGTTGGACATGGGTGGGGATGATGTTGGATAAGATGTTAGACAGTTTTAAACTTTTAAAGTCAGATGTTTTGTAATTTGCTCCAGAACTTGCAGAGTGTTCTCACATACTCAAATGAAAGTACAGTTGGTGGCTAGAATGTGTACAGTATTTATCCTGTCCATCAGTTTGGGTGCGGAGTGTTAATAACCTGTCTCCTGAATAGGTGCTAGTTTTATACAGACGAAGACTTTCATTTGTGGTGGCATGAGGAGTGCCATGCAACTAGGGACGATCTCGCTTATTATTATAGCACTATTTGGATCTTAATTTTATACTTTTTATTTCTTTTAGTTGTGATGATTTATGGCGTCTGTATGAACCTTTATTCTTCCAGCCTATCCACTGTGAAAGGGAGTCCGCTTGCCAGCAATCAGGAGCAGGTGTGCTCTGATACATGTAGGCCTGGCAAGACAGCCAACCCTTTGTTTGATCACTTGAGCCTGGGAGGTCAAGGCCACAGTGAGCTATGATCCGTGCCACTGCTCTCTAGCCTGGGCGATAGAGCAAGACCCCGTCTGTCTGTCTCTTTTTCTTTCAATCTAACTAACTAAATAAATAAATGTTTACATTGTTGTTTCACTTTGTTGCTAGAGAATGTACTTTTCCTTTGGTGAAATACGAATTTGTTTCTTACTGTTTAGAGTAGGTCAGGTTTCTTTATTGCTGATAATTATATTATGTAGAATGTCTTTTTGGCAAGGCTGTATTTATTCACTATCTGATTATACTTAAACTTCAGGCTGGGCATCATGGCTCACGCTTGTAATCCCAGCACTTTGAGAGGCTGAGGTGCCGAGGTAGGAGGATTGCTTGAGCTCAAGAGTTAAACAGCAGCCTGGGCAACATAGCAAGTGAGACCCTAGCTCAAAAAAGAACTTTTGGTGATTTCAGATTGCCTTTTGCAATTGAGATTTATTCTCTAAGTACTTCTTTTTTTCCTATTTACTTTACATTCCTAGTGGAATAGGATTACTTTTGTATTTCCGAGTTTTGAGGCTTTTGTCTCCGTAGCAGTAAGTAGTATCAGATTAGTGTTTTTGAGTTTTTAGGTTTGCTTTTCGTAAATTAACATAGCAGATAAGGTCTGTTATCAGCAAGGCTGCCTCTAGCTCCCACTAAAATTCTCCTTGAGGGCAGGAATGTTTATTCTTATTTACTGCTGCCTCCCTAGAAAAATGGTTGGCACATGGTAGAGGTTCAATAAATATTTAATGAATGAATGACTATTTTATGAAAGCTATCGGAGTTCACTATGTTAGGGAAATTGTAGTCTTGTATAATACGTTTTGAAGACACTAATTAGGTTCTCTGATTTATTTTTTCGTCTTTGTTGTTGTTGTTAAATAGAGACAGGGTCTCACTCTGTCACCGAGGCTGGAGTGTGATGGCATCATCATAGTTCACTGCAGCCTTGAACTCTTGGGCTCAGGTGATCCTCCTGCCTTGGCCTCCCAGAGTACTGGGATTACAGGTGTAGCCACCGCGCTCAGCTTCTTTCATCCTTTTGCTGACTAATCAGTTTAGTATTTTTTAAAACATTTCTATTACATGGTAACCTAAGAAAAGATGATACGTAGATTTTTATGAGACAAGGGGGTTAGCAAACATAAGCCTATGATTTCAGTCATCTATACTTTAAAACATTTATTTTTACTGTCTTTTTCATGTAATTGTATTGTTTCTAGGAATGATAACAGAGATCATATTTCTTCTGTATTTATTACTCATGCTCAAAAGGGAGTACATTGAAGTTTATAAGTAAAATTTTTTATTTATTTAAGAAATACTTAGAGTGCTTATTACAAGCCAAGCACACTATTCTCTGTGCTGGGAATACTTGTAAGAATGAAATAAAACTTTCATAAAACTTACCTTCTTGTAGAGGAGATAAAAATTAGTAAAATGTAGAGTAAAACCAGAGTTCTCTTAGAGGATAGATTCTTTTAAGTTATTTGTGCAGGCTGTAACTTTTACAAATAATAAATTCATTAAGTACCAGATTTTTTTTTTGACATTGTGTGGGAATGAGATTCTGCATGTGAGAACTTACAACAGTGCAAGGCACTTTGATAGGAGCAGTTTGGTGAACAAAGATGATTCTTTACAGCCTTTGCTCTCAAGAGACTCACAAGAACTGCAAGACCATATAACGGTAACTCCATGCAGTATCAATAATACACTTTAAGAGTACAGAAAAGTTGAAGTTTCTTGACTACTGGCTGAGTCTAGGCAGAGAATAGGTAGAACAGAGCTATAGCTAAGCTAAACAACATATACATTCGGGGAATGGTAACTTTTTTGGTATGGTAGAATCAGGAAGATGTGTGTTGAGATCTATGGGGAATATCAGGAGCATAGATAAGAAGAGCAAATTAAAGATGGATTGTTATCAGCCTGGGCAATGTGGTAAAACCCTGTCTCTATAAAAAATACAAAAATCAGCCAGGTGTGGTGGTCTGCACCTGTAGTCTCAGCTACTTGGGAGACCAAGGTGAGAGGATTGCTTGAGCTTGGGAGGGTGAGGCTGCAGTGAGTGCTGATTGTGCCACTGCACTCCAGCCTGGGTGACAGAGTGAGACCCTGTCTCAAAAAAAGAAAAAAAAAAATGGATTGTTATGCAGCAGATCTCCAGATAGTCTTATTGGTAGTGGGGAGCCATAGATGACTTTTTATCAGGACAGTGGCATGATTACATTTCTTGTGAACATTCAGTGACTATGGGAAAAATGGGTTAGCGGATAGAGCAGGAGGTGCGTGGAGACCAATATAGAGTATCCAAATATGTAGTCAAAGGGCAGGATCACCAGTTTTGCTTGGCTGGGGAGTGTCAGTAATCTTCTGATTCCTGTGAAGGGTGCCTCCTGAAACACAAGTCCATTATACATACTGTGAATGGAATTGTCTCAGGTAACAGCCTTATAACCAGCAGAGATGAGATACTTAAGTTGAAGGTATTGAAAACTGAAGAAAAAGAAATGAATCCAAGAGAAATTTCTAATTGATAGGATTGGTGGCCTACTGGGGATGGGAGTTTTGTGGAATAATAATTAAAGATAGTTTGAAGTTTAAGGCTGTGTTAGGTGATGGTCTGGATGATACTGTCTTTGCTTTGTTTTGCTCGAGACAGTCTCTCTCTGTTGCCCAGGCTGGAGTGCAGTGGTGCGATCTCAGCTCACTGCAACCTCTGCCTCCTGCAACCTGCCTGAAGCCCGGGTTCAAGCTATTTGTTGTGCCACCGCCTTCCGAGTAACTGGGGTTACAGGCATGTGCCGCCACGCCTGGCTATGTTTTTTTTTTTTTTTTTTTCGGCTTTTTAGTAGAGATGGAGTTTCATTATGTTGGCCAGGCTGGTCTCGAACTTCTAGCTTCAAGTGATCTGCCCGCCTCGGCCTCCCAAAGTGCTGGGATTGATTATAGGCATGAGCCACCGTGCCTGGCTGACACTGTTTTGTTTTTATTTTTGCCACTGTGTATCTGCTTTTCATAAATTGCTTCATCCCTCATTGGTCCTGTCTTAAACATCTCTCCACTCCTAATTCAGCCTTTGTAATTTGTTTTAGACTAGATATCCAAGCTTATTAGAAGTATTTCTGAAACAAGGGAATTTTTCCTGAGGGGTACATTGAATAAAGGTTATATGGGCTTTAAGTATCCTAAAGTATAGGGATCTTGACGTCTATCAAAGGTACTTATTTATTATGTCCCAGATTTAGTTTTCTAGATAAATTACCTTATATATTAAGTTTTGTATTATTTCATAACAATTTAGCTGTGGTTCTAGTTAAAACCTCTTATTACGGAAAATTTTATTACGGAAAATTTTAAGCATACCCTAAAATAAAGAGAATTGTATAATGAACCCCAATGTACCTGTCAACATTTTGCTGGGCTTATCTGTTCTCTTTTCCCTGCACCTCTCGGAATATTTTAAAGCAAATGCCAGGCGAATCCTTTCACTACAGATACTTGATTATCTAACAGATAAGGACTCTATTAAAAAATAATAATTTTTTGTTTCTTAACCACAGTATCATTAGCACACCATACAATCTTCTTTACCCTAATTTAACACAATCTTATGAGATAACCAGCCTGGGTTCATATTTTCCTCTTGGTTTCAAAAAAGGCATTTTAAATAGTTGAATTGGTTAAATCAGGTCCAGACAAGTCTTGGGGTTATTTTTAAAATTGATAAATATATTTTTAAGACAGAATTTTGCTCTGTCGCCCAGGCTGGAGTGCAGTGGCATGATCTCAGCTCACTGCAACCTCCGCTCGAGGGTTCAAGGGATTCCCTTGCCTCAGCCTCCTGAGTAGCTGGGATTATAGGCGTGTACCACCATGCCCGGCTAATTTTTGTGTTTTTAGTAGAGATGGGGTTTTGCCATGTTGGCCAGGCTGGTCTCGAACTCCTGACCTCAGGTGATCCATTCACCTTGGCCTCCCAAAGTGCTAGGATTATAGTCATGAGCCACTGCACCCAGCCTAATTTTTGATTTTTTTTTTTAAAGAGGAAATGAAGGCAGTTTGAAAACTTCTTAGTATAAGCTATTCTAAGAGAGCAGTGCTGTTTTTACAGTTATTCTACCTGGAACATAGTTTTGGATCTCTGTGTAAGAAGATACTAAAATAATTGGTATTGGTTTTTCTGTGATTTTAAACATTTTAGGAAATCTTTCTCTCTCTTTTTTTGAGACAGGGTCTCACTCTGTCACCCAGGCTGGAGTATAGTGGCACAGTCTCAGCTCACTGCAGCCTCAACTTCCCAGGTTCAGGTGATCCTTGAACCTCAGCCTCCTGAGTAGCTGGGACTACAGAAGTGTGCCACCACACCTGGCTAAGTTTTGTATTCTTTCTGTAAAGATGGGGTTTGCCATGTTGGCCAGGCTGGTCTCAAACTCCTGGCCTCAAGTGATCTGCCTGCTTCAGCCTCCCAGAGTGCTGGGATTACAGGCATGAGCTGTCATGCCTGGCCAGGAAATCTTTCTAAAAAGGGGGAAGGTGAGTATGACCCCACTTATTTGGAAGCCTAGAGAGTAGTAGTGTGATCTGATTTGAGGAGGAGGAGACTACATTTGGAGGAGACTACATTTCTGTAAGAGAAGGAACCCCACATGGGATTTAAGGACTGCTTTGTATGTTACAGTGTTTTTTATCTTTCTGGGTTTAGCTTTCTCATCTGTAAAATAAAGAATGGGTAATTTTTTTTGGTTTCTTTTATTTCTTAATTGTGTTTTATTTTACATTTATCCTTGACTTCAACAGGATTCTCAAAGTTGGATTGGTGGAAACAATGAACCATTGACTGGCTTTACATGGCGAGGGGGCTGTGAAAGAGAAACAACAGGCATACAAGTTTGGAATGAAGTATTTGTGATTGACAGACCTAATGGAACTAAAGTAAAATTTTGTTTATACTTTTCTACCATGTATTCTTTCTTGGGCTATTTTCTGGTGTTAAAAATCAAAACAACACAGAACTGTTATTATTTGATAACTTTAACATATGGATTATTATGTCAAATGTATGAGATATAAGTATTTTTCTTGATTTAATTACTGATTTTCAAATTTATCACTTGATTTTTTTAATAGTTATTTTTGGCAACTGTTTTACTAAATATTTTAAACTCTCAAATTCCTAGGTTGCTGTGCTGCTTATGGATACCCAGGGTGCCTTTGATAGCCAGTCAACTATCAAAGACTGTGCAACGGTGTTTGCTTTGAGCACTATGACTAGCTCTGTCCAGGTGAGACACAAGATTAAGTGGTTTGATAAGTTCACATAATCGTTTGGCCCGTCTTTTTTTTTTTTTCTTTTTTCTTTTTTGAGATGGAGCTTCACTCTTATTGCCCAGGCTGGAATCCAGTGGCACGATCTCAGCTTACTGCAACTTCTGCCTCTGGGTTCAAGCAATTCTCCTGCCTCAGCCTCCCAAGTAGCTGGGATTACAGGCACCTGCCACCACACCCAGCAAAGTTTTTGTATTTTTAGTAGAGATGGGGTTTCACCATGTTGGCCAGGCTGGTCTTGAACTCCTGACCTCAGGTGATCTGCTTGCCTCAGCCTCCCAAAATGCTAGGATTACAGGTGTTGAGCCACCATACTTGGCGTTTGGCCTCTCTTGAAAATGCCTTTTTAATTTTGTTTTTTGAGGTGGATTCTCACTATGTTGCTCATGTTGGAGTGCAGTGGCTGTTCATGGGTGTGATCATGCACACTCTAGCCTTGACCTCCTGGGCTGAAGTGATCCTCCTGCCTTAGCCTCCTGAGTACCTGGGCCTATCAGCATGTGCCACCTTGTCCTGGCAAAATGCCTTTTGATTAAAGGGGAAAAAAAGAATTAAGGAGAGCTATTTACATTTCTTGAGAGCTATTTACATTTCTTATTGGTTATTTACATTTCCATGCATGGTTTTCTCGCTTAGGATGCAAAATTTTGGGATAGTTACAAAGGATACTGTAAACCAACAACCAATCTCTTTGGTTTTTCATTATGGAATACATACTTTTTTTTTTAAAGGAAAAGATATCACGTTATCTGTAATTGAAATCAGTCAGATGGCTACCAGACACAGTAATGTGGAGGGTATATTTTTGTTTTTTTGTCAAACAACCCAAGTAATTAAGTTGAGAATTCTAGTTTTCTCTTCCATATCTATGACAACTGGTACTTAGTTATTTGAACTAAAGGAGATAAAAACAGAAGAATTAATTAATGTTGAATTTAATGTAATAATAAACAGGCTTTTTGGCACCTGCTTCATTTAGAAAGGGATAAAACCCCTTCTTTTTTTCACTTATATTCAAATTGTGTTTGGTGTTCTGTTAGGCTCCAGTTTCTTCAGGCTAGGCCATTTCTTTTCTGTATAATTTAGATAGATTAGACTGAATTAAACCACCACATGTCATTTGGTATTTCTTTACTGAGATCATCTGTGGCTGATGCGTCTCTGAAAAATGAATTATTGAAGTATGGCAGTTAGGCCCAGCTGGTGATGGTGTATTAAGAAATATATTTGCAAATATTTTTTAAAAATGGGTATGTGATCCTCCCAAGATAAGAAATTGTTCTTATCAGTGGTAGATTATAGGTGATGGTGTCACAGTGTCTTGGATATTTTTTATGCTTTCCAGTAATGTCTGGAACATATGACTTGTCTCTCTAAGCTCCCATTTCCCTCCTTCCTCAGTTTGAAGTACCTAGCCATCAGAGTGGGAAGGAGGTTGGCTGTTAACATGAGCTAAAAGAAGAATACTCTTCAGCTTGACTTCAGTTTATTATGGGTTGGGACATTTGTCATTACCCACTAAATGATGCTGTTGGGGACCCTCTGAGTCTCTTTTTTTCTTGATCTTGCAAGGTGGCACAACTGCAGTTAACTTGAAGCAAGCAGAAGCCCCTCAGGTTAGCTGGCTGTAGAGGGAGTTCTCCGTCCTAAAACTTATCCCTTCGTCCTTTCTTATTTGTTTATTCAACTTTTTGATAGTAAGAGACCTGGTTTTGGACAGCCACTTAAAGCTGTGCAGCCACTTCATTGTCTGTAAAATGAGTTTTACTCGTCTTGCCTATCTCGCATGTGGTTGTTGTGTGCAGTCAGAAATGAGATTTAAATGAGATAATGCATATGAAAGTGCTTTGTAAAGTATACATACTGAGAAGATTAAGATTATTATTGTTTTCTTTCTTGCCTTTGAGGGAGGGTAATTTTCTTTTCTTATATGAGGTATCTGACTGATAGATAAGTGATAATTTGATCTTCTTGTTATTTATTTCTTCAACAAATACATACTGAGCACCTGTTACATACAGGACAGTATGCTAAGTACTGATGATCTAAGTTAAATAAATCCCCTTCTCTGCTGTTTGCAACTGGCCCTGATAATGAAAGGATCTAGACCTATTTTCTAAAAGCAAAGGCCCACATAGGTTGGTCATAGTGTTAGGGTTTATGTTTAAATCTAAAGTTTAATCACCTCAGTCATTAATTACTTTTTAAATTCTTGTTTAGAACTAGTAGCTAAGAATATCATTTTAGGATTGCTGGCCTAAATTGACTATATTCTTGACCTCAAAGAGGTTTAGCCAGAGTATCACTTATTTGCTGTTAGACTGTTCTGTCTTTGGAGTCATCCTGGTTCCTAAGATGTAAGTTCTTTCTAAGCAGAGGTGATATCTGTTGATGGCCACTTTTCTCCTGCGGCAGTGTAGATTACCTTCTAAAGATCTGTCTTAGAATTAATGGATGAAAATCCCCCTTTCCTGAAAATACTTAGACCCTCCTTTATCAGCTTTACTTGCCTCCTAAAAATTCTGGAAAGAGCAAGAGTGCCACCTGCTGTTATTTCTATTAGCTTCCACAGGCCAGTAAAATCGTCCTGTTGAGTGTAAGTAAAAACTAATGAGTGTGAGTAAAAGAACCACATTTAGAATTGATGGTAGTGGAGGCACCTTCTGTGTAACTGTAAACTCTGGTTGTACCAGGGAGGAATTATCTTTGTAAACTATTGCCCCTTACATTCACTAATTTAGAAAAATGATGGTGGAAATAACCTACACTTTTTAAAAAAATGATATCATAAAGAGCTTTGAGAAGGAGTAAAAGAAACCTACTAGATAGTACACTTGTTTTTCTACCACTTTTAGACCATGAGTATGCACGTATTCATGATTTTTACATGTTTTACCACCACTGCTTCTTCCTTAATATTCTGTCTTGACTATTGTTAGGAAAAAAGAGAAAATCCTTTTCACATGTCACTTATCAAGATAGTGGTTAAATGATTCCTTTGCACTGAGGTACAAAATAACCTGTGTTTCCACAACTAAAGTTATACACAAGCTGGGTATTCAGAACAAAACACTAATAAAAAAACAAAATAAATTTTGTTTTAACAGGTATATAATCTGTCTCAGAATATTCAGGAAGATGATCTTCAACATTTGCAAGTATGTATTTTTTATTTTTTGAGACAGTTTTGCTCTTGTTGCCCAGGCTGGAGAGCAATGGCACAATCTCAGCTCACTGAAATCTCTCCCTCCCAAGTTCAAGGGATTCTCTTGTCTCAGACTCCCAAATAGCTGGGGTTACAGGAATGTGCCACCATGCCTGGCTAATTTTGTATTTTTAGTGAAGACTGGCTAATTCTGTATTTTTAGTTGAGATGGGGTTTCACCATGTTGGTCAGACTGGTCTTGAACTTCTAACCTCAGGTGAT
Organism: Cacajao melanocephalus; assembly: GCA_963573385.1. Lineage (NCBI taxonomy): Eukaryota > Metazoa > Chordata > Mammalia > Primates > Pitheciidae > Cacajao > Cacajao melanocephalus. The sequence continues at coordinate 25,737 of CAUYLG010023514.1, read as the reverse complement.
CCGCCTGCTTCAGCCTCCCAAAGTGCTGGGATTACCAGGCATGAGCCACTGTGCCCGGCTGCACATACATGTTTCTTAGAGAAAATGTGCCAAGTGTTGAAAATTTAATCGTCACTTTGTTGTAAATTTACATTTGGAAACCTATAATACTGGTAACATGATGGAATGTTACATGGGTTTAAACTGATGTATGACTTCTTAACTGGAAGAAATTTTGTATATACTTAGTGTGTTAGAAAATTAAATGTTTGGCTTTCAAATGATTTTAAAGGTTCTGGCACCTGGAGCCTTGATGTAGAACAGGTTAACACGTCTTCTTTCAATCTCTTTAGAGGCATTATTTTAACTAACTCGATTTAATAGTTATTTACAGAGTACGGAAGACTTGCGATGGAAGAAATCTACCAGAAACCATTTCAGGTAAATAAGTATTTTAACATTTTAAAGATTTGCCTGTGAGAAGTTGTGAAGCCACCTCAGTTTGTAATTTTGGAGACACCAGGATGTTACAACAGACTCATTGCTAGCAACAGATTGAGTGCAGTTGAAACTAACTTATGGTAATGTCATCATCAGCTTACTTACCAGTAATAGGCCAACAGGATAAATAGAATAAATTAATCTAGGCTAATTCTGAATACTTTCACTTAGATTAAGGGGAATAATGTTTCTCTTAATAGATGTTATTCTCAAACTTAAGATAATAGGAAATACAAGACAGTCATGCCAATTTTTAAAATATGTGATAATTACAGATTGTTACAGGTTTCTTTTTTGTGGTTTACTACAAGTTTTAGTTAGTTCTGTTATTCTTTATTTTGGTTTTATATAGAAAAGTTCCAGATAGTTTATTTTTTGAAGCAAGTGTCGTGTTTTGTTTTGTTTTGTTTTGTTTTTGAGACAAAGTCTTGCTCTGTCGCCCAGCCTAGAGTGCAGTGGCATGATCTTGGCTCACTGCAACCTCCACCTCCCATGTTCAAGCAATTCTCCTGCCTCAGCCTCCCGAGTAGCTGGGATTACAGGCGCCTGCCACCATACCCGGCTAATTTTTTTTTTTTTTGTATTTTTAGTAGAGATGGGTTTCACCATCTTGGCCAGGCTGGTCTTGAACTGCTGACATCGTGATCCACCCGCCTCGGCCTCCCAAAGTGCTGGGATTACAGGCGTGAGCCGCTGCACCCGGCTGCAAGTGTAATTTATAAGTTGCCATTAATACTATTTGGTGAGCTGCAGTTAGAGTAGGAGAGCATGACTGTACCATGTTTGCTCCTAAGTGTGTGAAGGCCTTCCTGTATGACAGCATTGCTACTGATTGCTAGTCTTAATGGGTTTACATTGATTCTGTCTCACTCTTTGTCTGCCTAGAATGGTCACTTTTATTAAGTAGTTGAGCAGTTTATGCCTTCATTTTTGGATATATGGGTGAAATATACCGTATTTGGCCTATCTCAGTTTTTTCTGAACTGGGATAATTTTGCCACGCAGGGTACATTTGCTAATGTCTGGAGACATTTTTGGTTGTCACAGTTTTGTGGGGGAGCTTAGTGCTACTTGGCATCTAGCACATAGAGGCCAGAAATGAGGTTCAACTTTGTTCCAATACACAGGACAGCCACACACAACTAAGAATTAACTGACCCAAAATGTTAGCAGTGCTGGGGTTCAGAAACCTAACCCTCTATGAGTAAAAACATCCTGTGAAAATGTCCTTATTGACACCAGATCTATAATCAGTCTAGATAGCCATCTAGAATTAGTTGGTCTTGTAGTTAACACAACCATGATTTAAAATTATGGTCTGTGTTTCCTGATATACCTGTTTTTCATTTTTAAAAATCCTGTATTATTGCTTGTGGTGACTCTTTCTTTATATTTAGTGAAGTTCTCCAATAGTGGCGATTGCTTGGTATAAGAATGTTGTTTAAGTGGGTCCTTGATATAACCATGAGCAGTACTGACCATTTGGTTACTATAACTTTTGATAGGATTGTTTGGGAAAGTAAGGTAGGCTTCAATTGCTAGAATTGTGATTTTTTGGTAAACTTTATTGTAAAATAAACAATTTATATTTTTTCCGTGTATAGACGTTAATGTTTTTGATTCGAGATTGGAGCTATCCTTATGAACATTCATATGGTTTGGAAGGTGGAAAGCAATTTCTTGAAAAAAGATTACAGGTAAGACCCTATTTTCTAAAGAGGAGAGCATAAGCACCAAGCCAGGTGAAGGGGTGGGCTGTTTGGACTGCTGTTCACATTAGCAGTATCTACATGTTGTTGGAATAAAGTATTCCAGGTTAGCCCAAGTGACTCTGTAATTGATGAAAAGTAAAGTGGTTGCATTCCTACCAAAGAAGACAGTGCCCTTGAATCAAAATTAAGGATCATGATCCTTTATTCCTGAAGGTACCCTGCCCCCTCCCATGGAAGTACTTACGTATTAGTCTTTTATCACACTGCCTAAAGAACTACTTGAGACTGGGTAATTTATGAAGAAAAGAGGTTTAATTGACTCACAGTTCCATGGGCTTAACAGGAAGCATGACTGGGAGGCCTCAGGAAACTTAAAATCGTGGTGGAAGGTGAAAGGGAAAGCAAGTACCTTCTTCACAAAGCAGCAGGAGAGGAGAGAGAATGAACGGCGAAGTGCCATCTACTTTTTAACAACCAGATCTTGTGAGAAATCACTGTCAAGAGAACAGTGGGGGGAATCTGCCCCCATTATTTAATCACCTCCAACCAGGCCCATCCCCTGACAAATGGGCATTACAATTTGAGATGAGATTTGGGTGGAGACACAGAGCCAAACCATATCCATTTGGGTAACCTTCAGGTCAGATACTTAAAGACTACCCCAACTACTTACATACACAATGGATACCTAAAGACCCCTTTATTCATAAGTAGGCAGGTGCTCTCTTTGATTAATAAGGTTTTATTTGTCTATGGGAATGATGCGTTTGGGTTTTCAGCCACGTTAAAGACTTGGGGTATGATACAATTTTTAAAATTTAAAGGTCTTTTTTTAATTAAATTTTTTTTTTTAAATTTTAAAATGAGGCTAAAACCAATTCAGCATTTTTAAGTTATTTGAAAGGCATTTCCAGACACCACTTTTGGAGATAATTTGAGTCATCAGCATTTTCTGTCTCTGGTTTGTTCAGAAGAAATTAACACAAAGCGCAATAGACATACTAAATAATTATAATTACATAACAGAATTACGTAACTCAAAGACAAGAAGGTTTTTAAACTTCTCATTGAAAAATGTTACATATATTCAGAAAATTGCTCAAATCATAAGTGTATAGCTTAATGAATTTGTACAAAATGAACATAGCCATTTAGCCAGGACCTAGAAGTGCCCACCTCCATAAACCAACCCTCCCCCAAAACCCTCTACCACTATCCTGACTTCTCACAGCCGTTGTTTTTGTACTTTATATGGATGGAATCACATGTAGAATATATTTGTTTGATTCTAGCTTTTTTGCCCAATATTATGTTTCTGAGGTTAATCCATGTTGTTGCATATAGTTTAGTTCATTTATTCTCATTGCTATATAGTATCCATTGAATGAATAGACAACAGTTTTTCCATTCTGCTGTTGATGGAGATTTAGGTAGTTTCCAGGTTTTTATTATAAATAGCACATACTTTGTTAAAATTCTTTTTCAGAAGTGTTTAGGAGACCATGTGAGTTATATTGGGATAAATGAGTAATTATTTAAAATGTTTCTAAGTTTAAGATTCCCGCCCCCCAATACATGGCAGTTTCCCTTCTCAAAATTCTGATAACTAGCATAAATCATAAATAATCATGTTGATGAAAGAGACCTGAAATCCTAACAAATTTCTAAAGTTCTTTGTACTGGACTGTAATTTTTCATCTTAGCTTTTACTTTGCTCAGGAGCTGAACTCTTTATTTGTAGGCAAATTTATACTGTTTTTTTTTGTTGTTGTTCTGTTTTGTTGCTCTTGTAAGTACTTTAAAAGTAAATTCTTAATTTATTTACTGGTGTGTAAGGCACAGCCATAACTTGTTATTAAGTTGTTAGATACTACAATTAACTATCTTATTTGTAGTTTGTGCTATTCCAAGCAGCTTACTTAGGAAAACATCTTTTTTGGTTTAAGAAAATATGGGGTCAGCTGGGCGCAGTGGCTTACGCCTGTAATCCCAGCGCTTTGGGAGGCCAAGGTGGGTGGATCACCTGAGGTTGGGAGTTTGAAGACCTGCCTGACCAACATGGTGAAACCCCGTCTCTGCTAAAAATACAAAATTAGCTGGGTGTGGTGTCGCATGCCTGTAATCCCAGCTACTCAGGAGGCTGAGGCAGGAGAATTGCTTGAACCCAGGAGGTGGAGGTTGCTGTGAGCCGAGATTGCGCCATTGCACTTCAGCCTGGGCAACAAAAGTGAAACTCTTGTCTCAAAAAAAAAGAAAGAAAAGGAAAGAAAATGTGGGAGTCTTAACAAAGTGGTCAGAAATGGGTCTTCGGAATTGTAAAAACAGACTCTTCTGAAGTAGCATCTGAGTTAAGTGTGGATGCATGTGAGTCTGTGTGTGTTTTTTGTTAAAACATTTTCTTTCTGCTGTTTACAACTTCACCTGTCTCCCTCTGCCCTCAGGTAAAACAAAATCAACATGAAGAGCTTCAGAATGTAAGGAAGCACATACACAATTGTTTCTCAAATCTTGGTTGCTTCCTTTTGCCACATCCTGGTCTTAAAGTTGCCACTAATCCTAGTTTTGATGGGAGATTAAAAGGTGGGAATTCCCATTCTTGCTAAAATCTGAATTTACTTATTAGAGGCTGAAAGTTTTTAAAGAAAATACATGACGCCTTACATTTCCTGTCTGTTACTGGAGAATGTTTGGATGCATTGTTCATGTTGTGATTGTAATGCTCTGTGTTTTCTCTAGCATTCTATTGATTTATTTGCAGCTCTCTAGCCTATTAATTAACCTATTTTATAATGTCTGTTGCTCAGCACTGATGTCCTGAAAATTCTGAAGACTGAGAGCATTTCTTTTCAACTGATTGCAGTCTGCTAAAACGCTTTATCATTTTATTATATTGATGAAATCAGATAGATATAAATAAGTCTCTGTTTCAGGAGTGATAGTATAGTTTATTTATGTTGTGAGATTATTTTGAGTGTGATGGCAGAATGCCTGGGGATTGACAAAACTTTTACAGTATGGCTGGTAAAACAAAATCTAGTAGTAAAATTTAATACAATTTTGTGAATTGTTTGCCTCTTTTGAAGAGGACATTTTCGTTAATACTAAATGTGAAATTTGCCTTGGTAATCCACACATTTATGTTTTATTTATTACTTGAACGGCACTGTTACTGGGGTTGGGGAAAGTGAGCTTAGTAGAGTGGGGGGATTATATTTTTTCCTGTGAGATGGCATGTTGGATGAGGTTTTTTTGTTTTGTTTTTTGTTTTTTTAATGAATCCACTTTAGTAATAGATACTATGTATTCTTATTTCATAAAACAGAATGTTATGAAATCTTACCAGTGGGGACTTCTTAATTTTTTTTGGACTAATATGTTGCTCAATTTTGTGTTCCCTAGATATTGATGAAGACTTTAAACGAGAGCTTCGAAATCTGGTTCCTTTGCTGCTTGCCCCTGAAAATTTGGTAGAAAAAGAGATAAGTGGATCTAAAGTCACTTGTAGAGATCTCGTAGAATATTTTAAGGTAGGTGAGCTCTTAAATTAAGCAACTTTGTCTAAGATAGAAATGTAGTTGATTTAAAACTCATCTGTATGTGTAAGAACTTGCTTGTCTTTAAAGCAAAGAAGAGTAAGATTTGTAATATATTTTTCTGCCTTGAATTAGATGTATTTGTATTTAAGGATATTTCAAAGATTATAGCAGATTTCTGTCTCCTAGATGGTGATTTAATTTATCTTACTTTTTCTCCATCTCAGATATGGAGAGAACAAGCCATTCATTGTGCTATAATGCTACTCTGTCATTTGTAAATGATGATAGGAATGGAAAGCATAATTTTACATCTTAAGTTCCCACTAAAACATTCCCTCAGAGTTCTGAGGACTTGATAAGAACAGCTGAAAATATTTATATTGGTTTCTTAGTTCAAGTAAAGTATTCATAGGTTTTTTTCCCTCTGTTCTTCTCTAGTCTTTATAGCTTGCCTACCAGAACAAGACCATTATGGAAGGTTGTATTATTTGTAGTTTTAACTAAGAGTGTATTTTTGTTCACTTATTGGATACTTGATAGTCACTCTGATACTATCTTTGTTTAGTTATGAATGAATTTTTAAAAATTTATTTTTATTTTTAATTTTTTTTTTTAATTTTTTTTTTTTTTGAGACAATGTCTCGCTCTGTCGCCCAGGCTTGGAGTGCAGTGGCACAATCTCGGCTGACTGCAACCTCCTTCTCCTGAGTTCAACGGATTCTCCTGCCTCAGCCTCCCGAGTAACTGGGACTACAGGGACATGCCACCACGCCCAGCTAATTTTTAATATTTTTAATAGAGACGGGGTTTCACCGTGTTAGCTGGGATATTCTTGACCTTCTGACCTCGTGATCCACCCGCCTTGGCCTCTCAGTGCTGGGATTCACAGGCATGAGCCACTGCGCCTAGCTACTTTTAATTTTTAATTTTTGTGGGTACATAGTATATATACTTACGGGGAACATGAGATATTTTTGATACAAGCATACAATGTGTAATAATATCAGAGTAAATAGGGTGTCCATCACCTCGAGGATGTATCCCTTCCTTATGTTACAGACAATCCAGTTATACTCTTTTAGTTGTTTTTAAATGTACAGTAAGTTATTGACTGTAATTACCCTGTTATGCTATCAAATGCTAGATCTTAGTCTATCTATTTTTTTGTATCCATTAACCATCTCTGCCTCCCCTCCACTCTCTGACTACCCTTCCTAAACTCTAGTAACCATCGTTCTAGTACTCTGTATTTACATGAGTTCAGTTGTTTTAATTGTTAGCTCCCACAAATAAGTGAGAACATGTGAAGTTCATTTTTTCTGTGCCTGGCTTATTTCACTTAACATAATATCCTCCAGTTCCATCATGTTGTTGCAAGTGACAGGATTTCATTCCTTTGTTTGTTGTTTTTTATGAGATGGAGTCTTGCCCTGTTGCCTGGGCTGGAATGCAGTGATGCGATCTTGGCTCACCACAACCTCCACCTCCCAGGTTCAAGTGATTCTCCTGCCTCAGCCTCTTGAGTAGCTGAGACTAGAGGCGCCTGCCACCACACTTGGCTAATTTTTTATATTTTTAGTAGAGATGGGGTTGCACTTTGTTGGCCAGGCTGGGCTTGAATGCCTGACCTTGTAATCCACCTGTCTCGGCTGCCTGAAGTGCTGGGATTACAGGTGTCAGCCACTGCACCTGGCCCAGGATTTTATTCTTTTATATGGCTGCATAGTACTTCATTATATATATGTACCACATTTCTTTATCCATTTGTACATTGATGGACACTTAGGTTGCTTCCAAATCGTAGCTATAGTGAATAGTGCTGCAGCATGCATGGACGTACAGCTGTATCTTCTATATAATGATTTTTTTCTTTTGGGTATATATCTAGCAGTGGGATTGCTGGATCATATGGTCGTTTTACTTAGTCTTTTGAGGAGCCTCAATTTTTTTTTTTTTTTTTTTTGAGGCTGAGTCTCACTCTGTCACGCAGGCTGGAGTGCAGTGACGTGATCTCAACTTACTGCAACCTCGGTCTCCCAGGTTCAAGCAATTCTCTTGTCTCAACTTCCCAAGTAGCTGGAATTACAGACGTGCGCCACTATGCCTGGCTAATTGTTTTGTGTGTGTGTGGTATTTTTTTTTTTTTTTTTTGGTAGAGACAGGGTTTCACCATGTTGGCCAGGCTGGTCTTGAACTCTTGACCTCAAGTGGTCCACCTGCTTTGGCCTCCTAAAGTGCTGGGATTACAGTGTGAGCCACTGTGCTTGGCCCTCTTTCTTTAGTTTCTAATAATACTTGCTTTATATATCTGGGTGCTCCAGTGTTGGGTGCATATATATTTACAATTGTTATATCCTCTTGCTGAATTGATTCCTTTATCATTATATAATGACCTTCTTTGTCTGATGTAAGTGTAGCTACTTCTGCTACACTTACATTTTTTGTGTATCTGTTGTATGTCTTTTGAGGTTACCATGAGGCTTGCAAATATATTTTAAACTGATAACACTGATTGCATAAACAAACTAAATAACAAACAAGGAAACAGAAAACTAATAAAAATTCTACACTTTAACTTCATCCCCTCACCTTTTAAACTTTCGTTGTTTCTCTTGATATCTATCTTAGTATACTGTCTATGTCTTGAAAAGTTGTGGTAGTTAATATTTTTTATAGGTTTGTCTTTTAGTCTTTCTACTCAGGATATGAAAGTTTACACACCACAATTAGTGTTATAATATTATGTTTTTTTGTGTATTTACTATTACCAATGAGTTTTTTACCTTCAGTTTATTTCTTATTACTCATTAAAATCTTTTTCTTTCAGATTGAAGAACTCTCTTTAACATGTATTGTAGGACAGGTCTGATGTTGATAAAATCCCTCAGCTTTTGTTTGTCTGGGAAAGTCTTTATTTCTCCCTCATGTTTGAAGTATTTTCACTGGATGTACTATTCTAGGAAAAAAATTTTTTTTCTTCAACACTTTATGTCGTGCCACTGTCTCCTGGCCTATAAGATTTCCACTGAGAAGTCTACTCCCAGATGTATTGGCGCTCTTTTGTATGTTGTTTGTTTCTTTTCTCTTGATGCATTTAGGATCCATTCATGCTTCTTGTTGTTGTTTAATAGAAATGGGGTCTTGCTATGTTGACCAGGCTGGTCTTGAACTCCTGGTCTCAAGTGATGATCCTCCCATCTCAGCCTCCCACAGTGCTGAGATTACAGGTGTGAGCCACTGTGCCTGGCCTGTTGCTGCTGTTTTTAATAGAGACGTTGTCTCTACATTGTCTAGGCTGATCTTGAACTCCAGGGTCAAGCAGTCCTCCCACCTTCACCTCCCAAAGTGCTGGGATTGCAGGCATGAGCCACCACGCCCAGCCAGGATCCATTCTTTACCCTTGACCTTTGGGAGTTTGATTATTAAATGTCTTGAGGTAGTCTTATTTAGGTTACATCTGCTTGGTGTTCTATTATCTTTTGTTCTTAAATATTAGTATCTAGGTTTGAGTAGTTCTCTGTTATTGCTTGTATAAACTTTCTACCCCTATCTCTGTCTACCCCTCTTTAAGGCTATGAACTCTTAGATTTGCACTTTTGAGGCTATTTTCTAGATCTTGTAGGCATGCTTCATTCTTTCTTCTTTTGTCTCAGCTGTGTACTTTCAAATAGCCTGTCTCCAAGCTCATTAATTCTTCTGCTTGATCAGTTCTTCTGTTGAGAAGCTGAGGCCGGGTGAGGTGGCTCATGCCTTTAATCCCTGCACTTTGGGAGGCTGAGGTGGGCAGATCACTTGAGACAGTCTGGGCAATATGGTGAAAACCCCTGTCTCTACAAAAAAAAATGCAAAAATTTAGCCAGGCTTGATATCGCATGCCTGTAGTCCCAGCTACTTGGGACACTGACGTAGGAGAATTGTTTGAGCCTGGGATGCAGAGGTTGCAGTGAGCCAGGATTGTGCCATTGCACTCCAGCCTGGGAGACAGAGAAGAAAGACCCTGCCTCAAAAAAAGAAAAAAAAAAAAGGCTTGGATGCATTCTTCAGTATGTCAGTTGCACTTTTCAGATCCAGGATTTCTGCTTGATTCTTTGTGATTATTTTAATCTCTTTGTTAACTTTATCTGATAGGATTCTGAATTCCTTTTCTGTGTTATCTTGTATTTCTTTTAGTTTCCTCAAAACTGCTATTTTGAACTCTCTGAAAGGTCACTTATCTCTGTCTCTCCAGGATTGGTCACTGGTGCTTTATTTTAGTTTGTTGGGTGCGGTCACTTTTTTCTTGGATGGCCTTGATGCTTGTGAATATTTGTTGGTGTCTGGACATTGAAGAGTTAGGAATTTGTTATAGTCTTTGCAGTCTGGGCTTGTTTGTACCTGTCATCCTTGGGAAGGCTTTCAAAGTGTTTGAAGGGACTTGGGTGTTGTGATCTTTGGTCACTGCGGCTGTATTTGCATTAGGGACATTTCAAGCCCATAATGCTGTGTGGCTCTTGCAGATTTGTAGAGGTACTGCCTTGGTGCTCTTGGGTAAGATCCAGGAGAATTCCCTGGATTACCAGGCAGAGACTCTTGTTCTCTTCCCTTACTTTCTCTCAAACAAATGGAGTCTGTCTGTGCTGAGCTGCCTGGAGCTGGGGGAAGGGTGACACAAGCACCGTTGTGGCCACCATCCCTGGGACTTTACTGGGTCAAACTGGAGGCCAGCACAGCACTGGGTCTTGCCCAAGGCCAGTGGTGACTACTGTGTGGCTACTACCTGTGTTCACTTAAGGCCCAGAAGTTCTACAATCAGCAGGTGGTGAATCTAGCCAGGCTTGTATCCTTCCCTTCTGGGCAGCAAGTTCCCTCTGGCCTTGGATGATTCCAGAGATGCCCTCTGGGAGTCAGGGCCTAGAGTTGGGAACCTTAGTAATCTACCTGGTGCTCTAATCTGCTGTGACTGAGCTGGCACACAAGCTGCAAGACAAAGTTTTTTCCACTCTTCCCTCCCTTTTCCTTAGGCAGAGGAATCTCCCCCAATGGCTGCCACTGCCCTAGGCCTATGGCGAGTACTGCCTGGCTACTGCCAATTTTCACTCAAAGCCCAGGGGCTCTTGAGTCAGCTGTGGTGAATACTGCCAGGCTCGAGGCTCCTCCTTTAAGGCAGTGGGCTCCCCTCTGGCCCAGGGCAGGTTCAGACATGCCATCCAGGAGCGAAGGCCTGGAATCAGGGACCCAGCCTGCTTGGTGTTCCACCTAACTGTGGCCAAGCTGCAAGACAAAGTCCTCTTTGCTTTTTCCTCTCCTTTACTCAGGTAGAAGGAGACTTTCCTCATAGCCACAACATCTGGGAATGTGCTAGGTCACACCTGAAGCTGGCACATCTCTGAATCTCACCCAAGACCCATAGTGAATACTGCTTGGCTACCACTGCTGCTTATTCAGAGCCCAAAAGCTGTTGAGTCAGCAGGTGATGAATCCTGCCTGGACTTGGACCTACCCCTCAAGATGATGGGTTCCCTTCCGGCCCAGGGTGTGTTTAGAAATCTTGCCTGGGAACTGGGAACTGGGAACTGGAATTGGGGCCTTAGGACTCTGTCTGATACTTCATTCAACTGTGGCTGAGCTGGTATCCAAATTGCAAAACAAAGTCCTCTTTACTCTCCCCTCTCCTCTCCTCAAGCAAAAGGAAGGAGTCTTTTTCAGAGCTGTGAACTACACTGCCTGGGGTTGGGGGAGGAGTGACACAAGTACTCTCTTGGCTGCCCCAGCTGGTGTCTTACTGTGCACCCCAAGTCCACTGGCTCTGAGCCCAGCACAGCACCAGGACTCTCCCAGGAATTGCAGGCCTTGTGGCCTAGATTGCCTTTCAAGTTTATTTGGAACCTCAGAGCAGCTGTTTCTATTGATATCTTAGTATACTATGTCTTGAAAGTTGTGGTAATAATATTTTTTATAGGCTCGTCTTTTAGTCTTTCTACTCAGGATATGAGTAGTTTACACAGAGTCCTAAGTAGAATGAGACATCAGGCAGAGTCCTTAGCCTGTGGTGGCAGGGCTGGCAGCCCGAGGCTGGTCTACATGCTTCCTCCATGGGTGCTAGCTGAGTTCTGCCCCGTTTTCCTTTCCACAGTGGCAGGGCAGCACTGAGTTTCAATGCAAAAATCCCACAATCACTGCACTCTCCCTTCCTCAAGCACATAGACTCTCTCTCCACACCATGTGGTTGCTGCTGGGAGGGTGGGGGAGGGGTGGTGTGGGCAATTCTAGGCTATTTTTTCTATCCTCTTCAGTGCCTCTTTCAGTGATTTGAAATTAAAACTAGGTACTGTGATTGCTCACCTGATTTTTGGTTCTTATGAAAGTGCTTTTTTATGTAGATAGTTGTTCAGTTTGATGTTCCTATGGGTGGTAGTGATCACTGGAGGCTTCTATTTGGCCATTTTGCTCTGCCTCCTTCCCAGTTATGAGTGAATTTTGTCAGTAGAAAGTTGAGATGAAAGACTCCTATATGGACTTCTAAAAAACTCTTTTCCTTTTTACTCTTAAACCACAAATTAACAAATTAAGACTTTTTTTTTTTGAGCTGAAATACAATTTAAGCTGGTCAGAGTAAAATACTGGGTAAAATTGTTTCCTAAGCTGGATATGGTGGCACACATCTTGTAGTTTCAGCTGCTTGGGAAACTGAGGCAGGAGGATCACTTGAGCCCAGGAATTCGAGGTTGCAGTGAGCTCTGATTGTACCACTGTACTCCAGCCTTGGTGTCAGAGTGAGACCCCATCTCTAAAGAGAAAGAAAAAAAGTTTTTTTTTAAACATTAAAACATTGGCAATAGGGGGTAATTATGAATTTCTTTTCATAAAGTGGATGGCATTTTTATCTAACTTTATGAGTTACAAGTTTTATATTTGTCATAGAAATATCTAGGATATTATCTAGCAACATAGCATTTAATAATATTGAGAATAGGGTTAACTTTGTTGGAATAAGATGATTTTTAAAGCCTAGAATTTTGTGAATTATATTTAATGAGTTTTTTTCTCTGGAGATGTGGAGCCAAATTGCATAACCCATCAGTCTAACACATCTTCTCCCTTTTTAGGCTTACATCAAAATTTATCAAGGAGAGGAACTTCCACATCCAAAGTCCATGCTTCAGGTAGAGAGAGTGTGAGAGTGATATGTGTTGTACATATATTTATTTATGAGGGAGAATAAAAATCTTTGCTTTAGAGAGAAATGCTGAAAATGCTGGGGGGGTCCTTTTATGCATGCAAATAAGTTTTGCGTATTTAAGGCCGTATGTGTCGTGGGTCCAAGGTTTCATACAATTTTGTTTTGTTTTGTTTTGTTTTGTTTTGTTTTGTTTTGTAACTGCAGATTCTAGGCCTTGCATGTTCTAGGCCACCAGAAATGAGAGTCCACAGTACCTACTCTTCAGATGCTCAAAGTATCGGAAAATTTCTGTTTTATAAGTTGGCTTAATGTGGGCCTCTCTGAACTAAGCTGCTTCTATTCTGAGCCTTTGACAATGAAGGTTGTTTGAAATAAGTCTTATTTTTATTTGGTGTTAATGATTTGGAGCTACTTCTAGTGAATGTAGTCACAGTTTTTTTTTTTTTTTCCTTTTTCAAATGACGTTCAAATGGACAGTGTTTTTTCAAGTGGACGGTGTCATTTTAATTCATTCATATTTTAAAAAATTTACTACCTTCAGCTATTATTCCATTTTATAGTAGATAAAACAGTTTTTGCTAATAAAACTTCATGCAGAAAGTTTTGTGGGTTTGAAAATGTCTTGTATAATACTGATTATGAGAGAGAGAACCATATGGGTAATTCTCGATTCCTAATACCTGGAGATCCACATATTTTAGGGTTATATCTATTTATCTTTATCCATTTCCTGAGCATATGTGGTGTTTTCTACAGACCCACTTTAATATCAACCTAAGCAAAACAAAAATTAGGCAGGCAGTCCTATTAGAACCACTTACCATTATATCCTTTATACCAGTGTTCCCTTTCATAGGAAGAAAAACTGGAAGTTACTTTCTCTGATTTGTTTCCAGACTTGTTTATTATACATAACTTAATGTGTTTATCAGAATTTTAGAGTCATAGGGTATTTTTTGCATAATAATGTACATGTAATTTTATTTTTTAGGCAACAGCTGAAGCTAATAATCTTGCTGCAGTAGCAGGAGCAAGAGATATCTATTGTAAAAGTATGGAACAGGTTTGTAACTAAAATTTAAATTTGATACTGGAGTGAGAAGATTTTTCTGTTTAAAATAATTGAGCCGAATTCCCCTTTATGATCTCTGCTGGAAATGAACTATAAGAAAATAATTCACATGATTAGAGAGCAGAATTTGGGCAGTAAGTTATTATATAAACTCTACTGAAATATCTTCTGACATGTATGATTGAGAGTGCTGTTGTTAGTGACTTCTGATGTTAGTAGCGTGCGTTTAAGGCCAATAGCAGTTTCTGTTCTTGCTTTGCTCAAACATTAAAATATCTTTTTGGGGCATTATCTTTTACGCACTCTCTTGCCAGCGATCTTGTGTACTATTATGATGTATGGGTGGTCAAGTGAAAGCAGGTACAGAGCGCAGTGTAAAATTTTTTTGTCTTCTGTTTCAGTTAGTGACATTTGGAAAATTACTTTGCTTGAGGAGGTTCAACATAGAAATAATAGATTATGATAACCTGTGAGGTATTATAAGTGAGTTTAAAACTAAATCATAAAAGTGGTTTGACTTTCTGAGATTAAAAACTATGAACAGGAACTTCTTTCAGGTGTTAATTATTTCTAGCATGTAATACTATCATTCTGTCTGTCCAGGTATGTGGAGGGGACAAGCCTTACATTGCACCTTCAGATCTGGAGCGAAAACACTTGGATCTCAAGGAAGTGGCGATAAAACAATTTCGTTCTGTGAAAAAGATGGGTGGAGATGAGTTCTGCCGTCGTTATCAGGACCAGCTTGAAGCTGAAATTGAAGAAACCTATGCAAATTTTATAAAGCACAATGATGGCAAAAATATCTTCTATGCTGCTCGTACCCCAGCCACACTGTTTGCGGTCATGTTTGCTATGTATATAATCTCAGGACTGACTGGCTTCATTGGCCTAAACTCTATAGCCGTCTTGTGTAACCTTGTCATGGGGTTAGCACTGACATTTCTTTGTACTTGGGCATATGTTAAATACTCTGGGGAGTTCAGAGAAATTGGAACAATGATTGATCAGATTGCTGAAACACTATGGGAACAGGTTGGTATCTATCTTTTGGTTTTTCAGTGACTAATCTCATTTTCCTGTGATTTTTTTCCCCCTTTGCAGTATTTGTATTCCTACTTTTCCTTTTTATGAGGAATGTCAAAAGGATGTTTTTTGTTTTGTTTGGATGTAGAATCTTTACAAATTGAAGATTTTTTTCTTTAAAGTTATAATTTTAATGTACTTTGGTTAGCCTAAATCTGTACTATCCTCTGGATAGATTCTTAGTTGTAGGCCTGATTATACCAGATGGTGGGCAGGGCCAGAGTCTGTAATTATTTTTTTCTTTGAGGAAAGAAAATCTAATCATTGAATGATTTTTGAAGGTAAGGAAAAGAAGTTTGGAAGAGGTGCTTTTGGAAAGCAGAAGTTGTTTCTTCCTAATACTGGCAAGCAATGCAGGAGAAATGCTGGATGGCAGGCAGGTCTTCATTGCCTTCCGTGAAGATAGTAGGGATTTCCTGATGTACTATGAGAAACAATCCTGTAGGGATTTCTTACCATGGAAACTTTGACCTTCGTATTATGGAAATACTAATTAGTAAAGCAAAGTGCCATGAGCAGAGAACCATGTTCCATCATAATCTTTTACCTTAAACCAGAATTCAAGTCCAGGCTGTGAACTCTTGCCCAGCAAGTATCTACTAAGGAAAGCCATTTTGTATATTTATCTGCCTCCTGTGTGCTGGAATTACCTGTGGACAGAAAATTCCACTTACGGATGTCATTAAAATGATCTTCATGAAATACTTGAACATCATGTCAAGAACCAGAATAAAAGCTACAGTTATTAATGTACTTAACATGAACACTATAATAGGCATTTCGGATGTCATTTCTGGGCTCATGAAATATTGAGCTTATTTGAAGATCTAGGATATGCAGATCCGTGTTTGTTTTGGCTATAAATTTGAAGACTGAAGAAGCAGACAGTTTTGTTTTTTTTTTTGAAGAAAGTTGATTGGATGTTGATTTTTCTTATAATGTTATTTATAAAGTGACCCACTATATTAACTTGGATTTTGTATTTACTCTTTAGAGAAATGCTCTATTCAGATCTGATTGGGAAATTTATGTTTGGATATTTATTTAAATTTTATCTCAATCTCACTACTTCATGTTTCTTTGAATAGAAGATGGATGCAAAGCTGTCGCAATGTCACTTTTAAGAAAAAATGAGCTACTTTAAAATTTTGGATCTTTATTTTCTGCAACATAATTTTCAGTAATTGTAACAATATCTTCTTTTGAGAAATACTCATCTCTTATACAGCATTGATTCTAGGATTTTAGAGGTACCATTATTACAAAACGATTAAATGGAAGAATCTAAAGTGTATAAAATCATTTTCAGTATAGTTGAGGTAAGGTGATCAGCTAGTCAGAGATCTTTGCTCTGTCAACAAACCTTGTCTAAATTTCTTTGCATTTCTCTTTTCTTTTGCTTCAGAGGAGTCCCAGGAAGGTGAGAAACCTACAGTCTCGAATTCTTGTAGTCTTAAACTCTTTAGCTTCGAGGCACTCTGAGTCATTCTCCTAACAAATCACTTCATGTTTTAGGTGTTTTCCAAACTGTTTGAAGTTACTAGACGTCGAATGGTTCATCGTGCTCTTTCATCAGCACAGCGACAGAGACTGTCATCCAACAATAACAAGAAGAAAAATTAGACAGTATTTTTAACCTTTTTCTCTATCTGAAGTGTTCACACTTATACATGTAGGACAATAAGCAGGACCGTCTGGGCCGGTCTGCATAAATGCTGTATACATACCAGATTTGATGCTGCATATAGGGTATGGAATTGCACATCCATCTCATAGGAATTGTAAATGGTTTGAATAAGAGGAAAGTAATTTTTGTTGCATTATATAATGTCTAGTAGCATCATAACTTTTTTTGAGAGAAGCATCATTTTATTTCCCATGTTCTTGGTTATTTTCATCATTGCTTTGAATTGAATTTTTATATCTATTTTTATATGTAACTCTTTTTTTACCTCATGTTTTTGTTTGTTTTGCACATTTCTCATACCACAGGTATTGAAGCCCCTGGGTGATAATTTGATGGAGGAAAACATAAGGCAGTCTGTAACAAACTCTATCAAAGCAGGCCTGACTGACCAGGTGTCTCATCATGCCAGATTAAAGACAGACTGACAGTTCATCTTCTCACGGACTCCACTCTCTTTTTTTTCATGCTTGCTGTACAATGAGAACTCAAATAAAAATAAACCAAAGTTTACAATCAACTGTAGAAGTAGTTTAGTGTAACTGGCTTCACAGATGGCTGCCACAGAGTGTGAAAATTGTTTGTTAGTTTTAAGCATTCTTTTAATGGCTCCTAAGACATGCAGATTGGCTGAGGAGCGCTGGTTAATCATGCACACTTGTGCCATGTTTAATTCTTTTCTTTCTTTTTACTTAATCTAATGTTAGTGAAATTTGTCTTGTGTAAAAGGATATTTCAGGGAAATATTTTAAGAAATCTATTTAGAGTCTCTTTAACACAGTGTCCCATTGAAATTTTAATTTTTAGAGAATTTATGAATCACTGTTTCAAGAACCAGATTGGAATGACAATGAAGCCTTTATTGAGCCACTACATTAAAAGTATATATTGCTTTACTGCCTTCAGTACCAGTATTACATAAATGCATGTATCAGAAACTTCACAGAAATTACATGGCAACTCTTGTAGCTAAGAAAGTAATTCTGAGGTGTACATTTGTCTTGCCTTTTTAAATTTATAAACCTGCCCTAAAAGGAGATGCATATCTGGGAAACTGAACTGTCTTTTTGCAGTTTAGCCTTCATGTACATAAAATATGCCATTAATTTTATTGGGGGAGAAATTCCATCCAAAAATGTTGCCTACAGCTATGAGTTAAGAGTGTCTGTACAGTGTGTAGCTTTTATTTTCTAAAATCACAGATAGGGCATGTATATGAATTATAAATATATAAATACAATTTTGTATTAAAAGTTTTGTAGTTTATGGCAAAATCTGGTCCTGTGGTAGGCTAAATAAGTACAGTCCCTGTGAAAGGAATGTTTGTGGCTCATGTCAGTGTGTGAATGCATAGACAATTTGAAGTTTTTGATATATTTGTGATATTTATCTTGAGCACTGCAATCTCACCCCCCCTTCCAAGGGAATTCAATGGGAATGTTTATTGTGACTTCGTCCTCTGTTGCATTTTAAAGTTATTTCCTGTAATTTATTTTCAGTACATAATTAAAAATTTGTTGTATATATAAAATGAAGTTTGTGATTCTTTTCCAGGGAATTTTTCAAGTATTATTCTACTACATAAACCACATTTGTTTATAGTGAAAAGAGCATGAGCAGTAAACACCCCAGTTGAGAGCTCTAAGGTGTTGTACCTCAAAGCTAACCTTGTAAAAAGTTACTTTTCTGCGTCGGTCTCTGTAAGGGAAAACCCATGATTAGCCTAGTTGTAGTTGGGGATTTTTAATTTCTTTTTTTCTCTCTTTTTTTTTTGTTTTGGTGGTATATGTAAGGCTAACATTTTTTCAGTACATTTATGGTCATCTTTATGAACATCTATTAAAGTACCTAGTTTGGTTTTTAAGCAAAGAAAATGCAGGTGTTGAGTTGCATGTGTGAACGCTCTGAATTTACTTTGGTTGCTATATCTTTCCTCCCACTCCCTTTCAGAGTCTGTTTTTATATGGATTGCATTTGTTTCCATCTGTATTAAATTGCTGCCTTACTCATGTGTTCTTAAACAAAGAATCCCCCTGAAAAGTGTCTTTTTATTTCTTCTGCCATCCTGTTTTATGAATGCTATGGACTGTTTTTTATAAATGAAAAAATAATTGGTTGTATAATAGCAGACTTTCTGAAATTGAAGACTTAGCTTACCTTTAAAAAAAAGTTGTGAAATCTAGACCATTGGATTTTTTTTTTTTTTTAAGATGGGATTTCACCATGATGACCAGGCTGGTCTTGAACTCCTGACCTCAGGTGATGCACCCACCTTGGCCTCCCAAAGTGCTATGATTATAGGCATGAGCCACCGCAGCCAGCCTGGATTATTTTTTTTTTTTAATTTTTAATTTTTTTTTTTTTTACCATTTCTTATTGGAAAAGAGTGCTTTCTTCAAAGAAGACATTTCTTTGCAGGATTCCAAGAAAGCACTTTGGTGGTTCTTTTGGAAGATTCTGAACATTATTAAGCAGGAAGCAATCAGAGGATGAAAGACAAACTGAAAACTGTTGATTGAAACATTACCTTTGGTGTTAGCATGTTCTCTGTGGTACAGTTTTTAGGAATCTATATTACCAATGAGGTTTTTAAAAAGATGAAGATTTTGTCAATGACAAATCATTTATCTTCCTAATTATGATACGAAAAATTTGCTGTTGTGAAAAGGGCAATCATGTGTGACCCTGCTATTGAGTATTCCTTACATACTTCTCATGAAGATAGCTAGTCATGCTTGCACAATGAAAATACTCTTACTTGTAGACCTGAATAGCAGTATTTCTGTTTTGAGGGCTATATTTCTGGAGAACTTTGGACTGGGCTTACTATATTTATTTTACTTCCAGAATTAAGCTGGATGGGGTAGAGAACACTTTTGTTGTAGGTATGATTGCTGTTAGTCTTTATTACATTGTTTTGTTGTTATGGGTTTTTTTTTTTTAAAAGTTTTGGTCTTAATGTGGTTAAGAACCTATTAAATAATATGCCATGTAATTTTGGAAAGCACTGTGGTGATGGCTGTTAAAGGTCTGTTGCGTATATATCCAAATGGCTTTTTGGAAAGCAGATGTTTAGGCTTTTAACCCGTTAAGAAACAGGCTTTTTGATTAACTGCTTATCTGCTAGTATGAGTTGCTTAAGTCTGTTTCACACTTGGAGGCTTTAAACACTCCTGTCCTGAATTCCCTCTAAGTTGACCAGAATGGATCTGCACGTCTTAGTTTTTTTCCATTTGTGTCATAGTCATGGAGTGCAGCTTGAGTTGCTATGCCTCTGGTAGCCATCTTCTCACTTGGCCAGAGTTTACTCATCAAATGACTGTTGTATTTGGATTCTGTTTGGAGCCTCTGCCATAGAGAGAATGTGACTTTGGGGAGTCTTCCAGTTGTTGGTTCTTGTCAAAGCTAGATTGGGGGTTTTCCAAGCAGCACAGAGAATTGCTCCCTTCTCTACTTAAGTCTTATATTAAATCCTAGGAACTTCTCTCTTTCAGATTTGCATTTTGTTGGAAGTTAGATGAGGAATTGAGCTGCCCTTAATGTACTCCGTGAAATACAACTTTTATGTCCTTTTATAATTGTGACATTTATGGCTTTTCAGAGCCAAATATGTCAGTTGAATAGGTGCAGAGTGCCTAGAGATATACATGAAAGGACTTAGGGGAAGGAAGTCACAGCCTTTGCATAGCTCAATAAAGTACCTCCATATATACACCAGTACTGTCCATACTCATGGCAGTCCTGTGTGATAGACAGGAAACGACTTCATCAAAAAGAACCATGGGCATCTCAGGCTTGCAACTTAGGACTCGACTACACACCTTCAGAGGTTTGAATCAGTTTGAAGCTTCAGACACTGACAAGTAATGTTCCCAACTCAAGATGCAAGGACTGTCTTGGCTGGATTCCTAAAGGCACAAAGTGGACAAAGTAACGTCTTAACTAATACTAAACAAGGTGAAAATTACCCAAAATATTACCATTCTAAAAAATGAATTAACGCAAGAAGTGAAAATGTTCCTGTCCATTTAATTGTACCCCTGAGAGAGAACCATTACGTTGTTTGGTGTGTACTATTGAAAGCTTCCCTCTGCTTATTGACACGTCTGTATGATAAAACATACTCTTGTTTTTTTGTTTTACACAAAATAGTATCATCCTGCACATGATATATTTATATATATATATTTTCATGTAATAGGGATATTTTCATAGGTCATTATGTAATTTTTTTTTTTTTTTGAGACAGAGTCTTGCTCTGTCGCCAGGCTGGAGTGTAGTGGCCCGATCTCGGCTCACTGCAACCTCCGCCTCCCGGGTTCAAGCGATTCTTCCGCCTCAGCCTCCCGAGTAGCTGGGACCACAGGCACGTGCCACCACGCCCGGCTAATTTTTTTGTATTTTTAGTGGAGATGGGGTTTCACCATGTTGGCCAGGATGGTCTCGATATCTTGACCTCGTGATCCGCCCACCTCGGCCTCCCAAAGTGCTGGGATTATAGGCGTGAGCCACCGCGCCCGGCCCATTATGTAATTCTTTAATGGTTAATTTGATTCTTAGGGTAGTTTTAAGGAGAGAACACTTGACCTGGGATCATTGGTGAGATGGCTTGGCTCTGTGTGCCCACCCAAAGCTCATCTTGAATTGTAATCCCCATAATCACCAGCTGGAACCTGGTGGGAGATGATTGGATCATGGGGGCCATTTCCCCCATCCTGTTCTCATGATAGTTTTCACAAGATCTATTTGATGGTTTTATAAGGTGCTCTTCCCCCTTCACTCATTCACTCTGTCTCACCTGCTGCCACGTAAGATGGGTCTCTTTCCTTTCCACCATGACTGTAAGTTTCCTGAGGCCTCCCTAGTCATGTGGAACTGTGAGTCAATTAAGCCTTTTATAAATTACCCAGTCTCGGGTATGTCTTTATAGCAGTGTGAAACTGGACTAAAACAACTGCTAAGAGTTTAACTTCTTTTTATGACAGTTTTCCTCCCACAATAGGTTTGTTGAGAGAATCAAATAAAATGTGAAGGAAGGGTGCTTGGGAAGCAGGTACAAGCACAGAAACTCCCTCGTTTGCTTGTTTTAAGGCTGCATCTGCTGACTGTTCGGCCACTTGTACTTGAAGCTTGTCCATAACTTACTTCCCCACCACCCCCGGCATTCGGGCTGTTACTTAAGAGTTCTCTGACTTTCTGACAAGTTTATATGGTAATTAGTAAACAATATATTCATTCTGGAGCCAAATGGGTCTGCAGCCACTGACAGTAAGAGGGGTCATCTAAAATGGCATGGTTTAGACTTCTCAGTTACAAAACATGAAAACTACCTAAAAACTCTAACCTAGATCTGGAAAAGTACTTAAATTCCAATTCTAATAAAAGGAGATGACCTTATGGTTAAAACTGAGCTCTGTTCCTAGCACCACCATCTAAACTTCATGAATCTGTGCTAACGCTTATATAGCAGTTGAGCCTCAGCTTCTTCATCTATAAAATGGGAATAATACTACCCCTCACAGATGTTAGGAGGATGTGATGAGAATTTCCACGTCCTGGCAGTCTTTTAAATCTTTTGTATGGGGTTGATATTTGTAAACAAATACTTGTCTTCCAAATTGTATTTATTGTTAACTTCCTCTGTTTCCTGAAGAGGATAAACAAGGTGAATTTTGGAGGGTGATGGTTATTGATATTTTTGTCTATGGAAGAAAGCATTTGTCAGTACTTTTCCTCAACTGGATTGAGCTCCTTAGAAAGAAGAAACCATACTTTATGGACTTGTTTTACATTATCAAATATTTTTGTGCATACTAAATGCTCAATGTTTTGACATGGGCTGGATTAGTCAACTTCACTTCCATCTGCCTTCCATACTTAGGCATATGCCACCTACTGTAGGTAAGCTTGGTGGTTATTTGGCAACTGTGGGATCCTAAATATTGGCAGTTTCTTTTTCTTTCCTTGGCATCAAAATATCAAAATATGAAGGAATATGATCATAAAAAAATGGTCTGGTAAAATAACTGGGGGATGATGAGGGTAGGCTACCTTATGGATTTGGGTTATATTAACTTTTTTTTTTTTTCTGAGATGGAGCCTTGCTCTGTCACCCAGGCTAGAGTGCAGTGGCGCGATCTCGGCTCACTGCAACCTTTGCCTCCCAGGTTCGAGTGATTCTCCTGCCTCAGCTTCTTGAGTAGATGGGATTACAGGCACCCACCACTACGCCCAGCTAATTTTTGTATTTTTAGTGAGAGATGGGATTTCATCATGTTGGCCAAGCTGGTCTCGAACTCCTGATCTCAGGTGATCCACCTGCCTCGACCTCCCAAAGTGCTGGGATTACAGACATGAGCCACCGCACCCGGCCTGTGTTATCTTTAAAACTAGTATACTGATTTGATCTAATGCAGCTTCCTAAGTCTCTGCTATGAGTCCTACCAGAATTGGGTTTACAGGCCTGCCCTGTGAGGAGATGGAGTTTTAATTTTATATATATATATATATATATATATATATATATATATATAAACATAAGAAATATAAAATATATGTATATATTTTATATATACAAATCATGTGTGTGTGGTGTGTATCTCCAAGAGGGATATTTATATTATTTAGAGAGGACAGGGCAGTTCTTCCTGGGAAGACTGAAGGTTTTGTGTGTGTCTAGGGTATGAACATGTTTAGCATTTATACTAAATGCTGCCAGTGCTCATGCAATAGCCTTGGGGTGGGTATTCTTATCTCTGATTTTATAGAGGAGTCATCTGAGGCCCAGAGAGGTCAACCACATTGACCAAAGGGCATGTGCTCTGGGATTGGAAACCAGGTCTACTAGCTTTAGAGTCCAGAGGGCTATATACTTACCCACCCTGTCACACCACTGTGAAGAATAAATAGTTCCACACAAAGAAGAGGAAAGAGAAGGGTCAGCATCAAGGAGGAATGCAGCAGTGGTCCAGTGTGGCTCTGCTAGGGAGTCACTGAAGGGCAGAGATGGATGCAGGAGTGCAATTGAAGTTATAAAGAGCTGGGCCAGATTGTGAAGGGCCTTTCAGATCATGTAGAGGGGCTTGACGTTTAGATATTAAGGTTACACAGATGATTCTTAGAAAAATAGAACAGCTAAGCAGCAATTCTAATACTCTAGTATAGTTTCTCAAAGCATGAAGTTTTATTTTTAATATTTTAAGGGATGGGGGGCAGGGTCTCAAACTCCTGGTCTCAAGCAATCCTCCCACCTCAGCCTCCCAAGTAGCTGGGACTATGGGCATGCAGCACTCCACCTGGCTGGCTTTTTATTTCCAATTAGAGTCACCTGGAGGGAGTGCTGTGTTGTTTAAGTGTATACTCTTGGGGGTCACCTACGTTGCATAGTGAATTTAAATCTGTATTTCTACCAGGTCTCTCAGATAATTCTAATGCATACTGAAACTTGAGATCAGTGTTAAGTGTTTTCTAATGAGTAGCAGGATTATGGATTTCTCCTGCTGTTTTTATGCTTTTGTGACCAAGAAAGCTTTCTGCACAGACAGAGCTGAAATTATGTTGTGTTGTTTCCCTGGGAGGAAGGTGGAGCTTATATTGGGAAGGACAGATCTTGGCAATAGATTGAAAGTGTGCTCTTCTTCCATATTAAAGTGAACATTGTCTCTCAAATTACAGATCCATTCTCAAGCTTAGATATTCTTTCAAAACCATGCCAGTTTGCTTCACAAGCTCTGTACTTGTTCTTTCCTTTTAAATACTTTTGTTAAGGAACATGATAGTTTTAGACATAGCTGATGATTGCAGTCTTCTTTCATTTCATTAGGGAGATGTTTAGGAATGATTATGAGACTTCATAATGTTCTCTATTCTTTCATCAGCTTTTGAATATAGAGAAAAGAACCTCAGGACTAAATTGTATGCATCAGCAGATTGTACCTCCTATCAAAGTATAATCCTTAAAATTATACATGACTGTCATCCAAATACACAATGAACATATAATAAAATGTGTTAGACTCTTTAATGAGGAAACCAGAGATGACAAAAGGCTGGTTCAAAGCAGAACTGGAAAAACAGGAGTTATGTTAGTCCACCAGAAAGGGCATTTTGAAATGAGTATGCTGAGTAATGTGAGCCCTTAGTAGTAAGTGGCAAAGCCAAACAGAGTGAGATCAGTGAGTCTTAGACTTTAGTCTCAGGACCCTGTTAGGCTCTTAAAAACTGAGGCCCCTAAATGGTTACAAATATTTATCTTATTAGAAATTAAAACAAAAATGTTAAAATATTAAATAAGCCCATTATATGTTAACTTTTAAAAATGATATATATTAAAGATATGCAACATGCCATTTTTATATACGTAGTGAAATTATAGTCAAACAAATTAACATGTTCATCAAATTACCCCCTCCTTTTTTTGTGCACCTAAAAGCTGTCTTGGCAGATTTCCAGTATACAATACAATATTATTAACTGTAATCCTCGTGCTGTGCGTTAGATCTCTAGACTTACTCATCCTACTTACTGCAATTTTGTACCCTTTGACCTACATCTTCCCATTTCCCCTGCCCTTGGTTACCACCATTCTACTCTCTGTTACTATGTATTTGATTTCTTTCCCCTTTCTTTATTTTACTTTTGGGTTCCACACATAAGTGAGATCATGCAGTATTTTTCTTTCTATGTTTGGCTCATTTCACTTATCATAACATCCTCTAGTTTCCTTAACACAAATGGCAGGATGTCCTTTTTTTTTTTTTTTTTTGAAAGAAAGAGAGAAAAGAAAGAAAGAGTGAAAGAAATAGAGAAAAGAAAGAAAGTGAAAGAAGAATAAAAGAATATAAGAGAGAAAGAAAGAGGAATAGAAAGAGGGAGAAAGAACGGGATTCTTGTTCTATTGCCCAGGCTAGAATGCAGTCTAAAAATGGGTATTAAAAACCTCTTTTATGCCAATAATTGTGCTTAACAATGGAGACAGGAAGGAATAAGGGATGAAAATAACAAACAAG